>MNPL01010989.1:1449-38334 GCA_002081605.1 Tropilaelaps mercedesae
CGTTTCACAATATCGAGCAGAAACTGCATTCATAAAGTCGCAGTTGTCCAACTGCATGTCCTAGAGGTCCTGGTGGAAGGCGCGCCTTCCTCACAGCAATTGCCTGTCAGATCATCCCACAGGGTGACTCCGGTTAGGAGGAGGTAGTATGCCGAACACGAAGCAGGTAACAACTTTGAGCTTTTCCCTACCGGCGGTGGCGGGATGAGTCTCCTCGCCTCCTCGGCCAGTAGCTGTCTATCAACCGGAGCCCTACGGACGTCGCCCGGTGGCAAGCTTTTACCAAGATAGCCTGTCGTATTCTCCTGACGAGCTCCTCTAACGGAGATGAGGGGAGCCTAGACGGGGGAAGAACATCTCCCACACACACACACACACACACACACACACACACCACAAAAAAGCCCCGAAAGGGTGGAACGCAGCGGTAGAGGGAGCGCAGGCGCTTCGGCCGCGTGGAGCACCGGCACTCCGCTTGATTGCGCCGAAGATTAAGAAAGATCAGACCCGAACCCGGAGAAACATACCGAACCGTTGAGCGACCTGGAACCGAACGAAGCGACGCCAGCCAGCGTCTGTGATTGCTACGATGGTTTGGGTGTAGCTGCTACGGCGTTTATATACACGTCAACATGCAAACAACAGCCTGGACAGAGTTCAAACGAGGGGCCCGGACGAAAAGTGCCGTTCGTTACAGAGGGAACCTTTCAATCAAAAGGTGGCACGCGTTGTCCTACGAGGCTATCTTGTTCCTGCTGTCCTTGACAACCGGGGGAAGGGGAGGGGGACATTGGGTAGCTTTATAATCGGTACAAGCGGCGTTATTGAGCTGAATCGTCAACCAATTGTCCATGCATTGTCCGTTGCTTATCGCCTAAGGACGCATGCTCAGTAGGGAGAATCATTAGAATATAGAATAGAATAAGTAGAATCATTTTGAAGATCGCGTCACTCAGACGCTATCCCAGAGAGAAATTAAACGCTAAAGTCAACTATAATTCGATATTGGATCGGCCAGTAACTCAGCCGTTGTGCATGAAAGGATAAACTCCTGATGGTACTCCTTATTAGAAACGGTCGGTCAATGCAGACGTTTATTGGCTATATTTAATCCTGTACTGGAGCGACATCTGCTCTAGAAAATGATCGCTGGAAATCACCCTAAATCTACCTGGAACGTTATAATAGTCGACCTTCGTCAAGGCTCCTCTAAGAGCGTAGATATGAAGAGTTAGGGGGTTTTCATTTTTATCTGTATTACGTTCTCAAGGTCGGCAATTAGCGCATCAAGGAATTCATATGCGCCATTTCCTCGACATGCGCAGCAGCTGGTCACGCGAGGTCACGCAGGTCGCAACTTTTGCTTCTCATCGACATGAAGCGCTTGGTAGTAAGCGAATTCAGTTGTAAGAATTCACTTGTCGATGAGTTGTTCCTTCGTCCGTGCCGCAGGAGTATTAACTTTTGCCTCAGAAAAAACTTAACTGACAGAGAACGTCGAAGTTCTGTCGATGTAGCGAAGCAACGGATGAAAGTCGACGTCTATAGCGACATCCGAAGGTCTAATTCTGAAGTTTAGCGGTGAATACCCGAATATTCCTCCAGATGGCGGGACCACTTAAAGGCCGTTCAATAAACCTGTCTGCCTTAAATAACAATTACTATTGAATGAAATTAAAAGTAATAAGTAATATTATAATGATAAATGAGTAAATAATAAAAGACAACAAATTATAACAGTCACCACTCTTAGCGAAATATAATCTAAAGCAAATTTTTAGACAAGCAAAAGATAATCTTTATTACAAAAAAGCAAGAGCCAACACTTGATAAGGAAGACGTCAACAAAAATCGTAAACATTTAGTGGGAAGATGGCAAAGACACTGAAGACGTTTCTCTGTAATAAACCAGATGCGAATGTCGAGCGCATGGTGGCTTTGCGCCTTAGGGCGACCTTACGAGGGGGAGACACGGAGGTGGGGAGCGAACGGGTTCGAGCCCCGCCGTTGGACATTTAGACCCCTTTATTTATGTGGACTGGGAGGACGGAATCCGTCTTATAGGGTAATGCAAAAAGAGCTCTACCGTGGACGTTAAATGTTACGGCTAATGGTCAGCCTTAAAGACATAAAACTGTTCTAGATAGGTTGTCATGTTGTCGTTCCACATCCGTACAGCCTAGACGACCTATTCACACGACCTGTCTCTCTGAAAAGCGTCTCCGGCGCAGAGCGTCAGTGCACAAAATGGATTTACACAGTGTGCAAAAAAATGCGCGAACCGCCGACGGGGCTGTAAACGGGCCTGTTTAAGGTGCGGTGCGACGCTCGCTAAATCTGACAGTTCGTACGCGAGAATCCGACCGAAAGCTGCTTTCGGTCTGCTCGTTAACAGTTAAAGAGTTCATTCACATCGACTATCGAGTGGGAATTGCGATTAGTGACGCGCGTACACTCACAACCTTTTCCCGCGTTGCCCAGCGGAATGGAAGATAGAGAGAGAGCCAACGAAAGAGCGAGAGAGAAAAGAGCGATAGAGGCCAGAGCGTTCGTAAATTTGGCAGATTCGCGTTGAGTCGGCGCAGTTGGGTCACCCGGGTACTAAAGGCTCTTGCCTGTCTCACAATGGTTGTCTACGGGGCACAAGCAATTCCAGTCTGATTGCACCGAACGAAAGCAAAAGGATTCTCCGCATCCTATTCTTCGCAATCGCAGGCCGTCTTATCTCTATGGGGCGTTCCATCTCGCCTTCGCCCCCCTTCGACACCCGTCTTATGCCCCCCCTGGGGCCTAACGGCCGTTCAACGAAGAGGGTTCCGTAGGTCTGGGCGAAATGGCCGCTCGCTGACTACGCGAGCGTCTCTCGCATTCAATCACAGCGGCCCATTCACATTGGCCGTACTCCGGCCGCAGGAATAGCCCCCCTCGTGCGCCTTCATCCTCCGCCGCCAACTGAAGCCAAGCGCTATGGTACTAATCAGCAGTGGCCGAAGAGGCCAGCATCAGACTCGTCATCGACCCTCCGACCCTGCTCACCGATGGAACGCGGACTCCGGACAAAACAAGTGGCTGAGCACCACGATGGAGCTCCGGACTGAGCCGAAAGGAGATAACGGTGGGCGGAAAGGCAACTAGAAATGGCCGAGCGGGCCGGTGCCTCTGCCCGAATCACGGCGAGTGATATCGATAGATCAGAGCCACGAGTTCTGAGCAGTGTATTTATATAAACTCGTACCGGCTGTGGCCGCTGCAGTTGGGTTTTTAGACGGCAGAGAACAGACTCCGTTCAATACCGTTACGCCGTGTTACGTCGATCGGAGTCGACACAGAAGCGCCGAAAGGAACGCCGACTTGAGCGGACATGAATGACAACTTTCTTGCTTTGGTCCCTGACAACAGAAGTACGATTTCGTTGTTTGCATTTCTTCCACTATTCACACTATTAGAACACACGTGGCTTGCAAACGCTTGCAAAGCGTAGAACTGTGTGTGTGTGTGTGTCGCCTCTGCGTCGATCGTAAAACATTCGCAAACGCCCCTTCTAACAGCTGATTCCACTGGAACTGTAGGAGAACGGTAATTCCGGAACGACAATGTGTCCTTTTTTCTATTTCCACCGAGCACATTCGATCAGATCACCTCCCTTACATATATTCGTGTATCGACCGGTTTGCGCACGCCGCCTTTTCCGCGATGGCGCTTATTTTCTACACCATTATACTTTGCTTTCCTCCCTCTCTGCGTGTCGCCTCCCATAAACTCACGTTAGCTGCCGATGATAATATGCTCTTAGCGACGTTTTTCAGTTTGTCGACGCCGCCGCCGCCGCCTGAAGACGCACTGTGACGCACCCTCCTTCGTCTTCACGGCCAACAACAACAACAACAACACACCCACGTCCGGTGCACACACACACACACACACACACACACACACACACTCAGCTCGCAGGCACCTCGTAGGGCGCACTCCAGCTGCCGCTCAGTGCAGAGCCACTGCCCAGAGGGCTAAGGCTAGACTTGAGCTTTCCGTCCTTGGCCGTCTGAATGCCCCTCCGGCGTCGCTGGTTGTTGCCGCCTGCGACAGCTGTCTCAAAACAGCGCTTTCCTGACAGGTCTCTTGCATCGCCGTACGTGCTCGTGGACTAACATGATTTATTACTGCTCTGTGCAAAGTGACCTGACCTTCGGCCGGCGTGCGTTTGCCCCCTCGGCCTGCGCGGCCCCCTCTGCGTCTTCAGCCGTTGTCGCCGGTCGGTGGACCGGACTCAGCGTCCGCCAACTGCGGGGGGCAAGCCGTTGAACACTTCATAACACCGCACTCGCTTATCATTGCTTACATAGTAGCCCCTGTGGCCCCGTTTGGCCCCGCGTTTCATCCAGCGTCTGGCCATCTTCCTCTGTCTCGCTTCCGTTTCGACCAAACGGAAGCGGCCACTTTCGAGAGTTCCGGCAGTGGCCGAGGGGCCAACGGCCTGCAGAGGGGACAATACGTCGACATCAGTTGGACCGAATCGGTTCGCAGGATTCGCGATAAATTGCATTTCGCTATTCGATGTAGCCGCCCGTACGTTTGCCCCTCGAGCGAGAAACACAGACAGAGCCGCAATCGTTACTGTTGGCTACCAACATGTCAAACAGCATCGAGACAACAACAAATGTCGCGCACAGACAGCTGAAACGCAATCCAGAGAGAGACAGACAAACGTCTATAACGTCCGAGAGCGGCCGAGGCCGCGTCGCATGCGAACCCCGCAACGAGCGACGAGATCTGTTAAAGTAAATTAATTTAAGTCTTCAGTGATGTTAGTTTTGCTCGCCATAAACAGGCTACACAATCTGAAGTAGCGTCAACAACGATGACGCTTGATGGTGTTTTTCTCCAAGGAGCGTTTGCAATCCTAGCGAATCACTCCAATGTAGACATCGATCAATCGATCGTGCGTGCGTGCGTGCGTGCGTGCGTTCGATTCATGCTGCGTTGGACAATCGTCCAAAAATGTCTATCGACACATGAAGAACGCATGTCGGCTGTTCTCGTAACTTCTCTCTATGCGAAACTTACACTGGCTGATGCCACTGCACTGTAGTTACCCAGCTGTTACTATGAGACGTGTTGGCTGAATTTAGCTTTTTCCTTTTTCCCTCCTCCTCCTCCTCCTCCTCCTCCTCCCCAGACAACTCGCCACGATGCCACTTCCGTTTTGATTCGTGAGGCGATTTCCATGAATGTAAACGCACGAGGGCAAACACGACGTGTCGTGTCCGGTGGCAAAGCGTACGCGAATGCCCCAAGCGACGGAGGCGGACCGACTCAGCCCAGTTAATTAGTCGCCTTTGTAATATCCTGACAATCACTGAAAAAGCTCGAAATAGCGATCACTCATCGATGAAGTCATCATCGACGAGTGTAAAAGTCTACAAAATATATAACGATACCACTGGACAGACCGAGTTCAGCGATGGTGGTTCAGTCACTTTATGAGCGACCGCTAAATAAAGAATCCTATGAGCAATAAACACGAATCCTGCCGCTAAGCAACTGTACGCCCGTCCCCCTCCGCGGAGGGCATTTGCTCTAATGGTCCAAATATGCTTCCAAGGAAGGTGGCAATCACCGGTTCGAACGACAAGTCGGTCGAGCCAAACCCGAAAGTGACCCAATTAAAATGACCCAGTTATATCCGGAAGAACTCCCGTTTTCGCGCTCTTTCCCCTGCATTTGTTCCGCTCGCTTCGAGCCAGCTTGCCAAGGGTCGTTGGGAAACAATTTGGAAACTCCGGCACGCAGTTCGTGACGTCTGTGGGGCGTTCGTAGGCGCAGTCGTGCCCCATCATCTCATCAGGGCCCCCTTCAACGAGCCACAGGACTTCTCCGGGTGTCGAGAGACGCGGGTGGCTGATGCAGATGTTGGCCGCTGGTCCAACCCCCAGACCGAAGCAAAAACCGCTTTGTCAGCTTCACATCTCTCCTTTTCTCTCTCTCTCTATCTCTCTTTTTCTCGTTCACTATTTCACTAACCGTGTGATGGGTCAGCTGTACGCCCATTCGTGGCGCGCACGACCTTCCGTAATGGACGTCTCGTCGCCAACGCCTGTCTCCGTTTCCCGGAGGGTTGGCCTGAACTAGGCCACGCTGCGCGAAGTGCCAAACCGCTTCGGCACTTCTTCGGCCGCTCGCAAACGGGAGGGGACGAGGTGGTCTCAAACCGAACGGCGGCACTCAGCAGTCCACAAAACGCCACACGCGGACGCTAGTCGGCGTAAACGTAAACTACTCCTGAACATTTCAGCCGGCACACTCCGGGACTGCACTCCATCTCGCTTTCTGTCCTGACGGTCGACTCCAGGAACGTGCAGGAACGTCCACGGTGAGAAGATGGCAGGACGGACGCGACCTCTCGTGTGCACAGCGGGACTATGGCGACTCAGGCGGGCGACAGCAGCAGCGGCGGCGGCGGCCTAAGTCGCTATATAATTTCTAATTACGAGCGCAGTCGCCTTGCGCAGTTCGGTCGGCAGGACGGAAGCGTTGTGTTTGCGTAGGCCGCCGGTTGGGAAAATGGGGGGGTGGTGGTTTTTCTACGCCGGCCTAGAATCCGGGGCAATTTTCCTTGTGGGAGATTTCCTTCTGTCAACTCGAGTCGCGGCAAAGGCCAGTTCGTTGCTGAGTCAACCTTTTGCTTACAGCTGCCCAGTTTTGTTTAAAGCTGAACTCTGCTCGTTGTGCAACACACACACACACACCCACACACGCACACATTCGCGCGCACACACACACACACACACACACACACAAACACGTACACACAAACACGTACACACACACGAACGCACACACACGCACACACACACACACACACACACACGCACACACACGCACACATTCGCGCACACACACGCAAGAACGCACACACACACACGCACACTCACACACACACACACACACACACACGCGCGTACAATGGCGCATCCTGCGCTGAAACATCCTGCGTTCGTGGAAGGTGTCTTGCAATGTCGATGTCCTTTCAATGTGAACATATTTTAGGCTATGTAAGGCACATCTCGATCAACGCATAAATAATTGCATAAATGCAGACCATACGAACATATTCCACGAACCTTTTCGATGGAATCGTCCAAAGTCAAAATATTCATTCGCGTCTAATGACACTCAAGCCCATAACAATGGTTAAAGACTTCACCGTCAAGAAACAGCAAAAAAAATCTACGAGATCCGTGCCACAGTCACCTTTATCACGACCGATCCTACTCGGATCGAGTCTGGCCCGCTAAAATGTCCCGCTCGATTCAGAACCCGCTAATCGTCACACTTCAGACTAACCGATGCGATCATATCGGCGAGTAAACGCATTTCAACGAAGAATATTTCAAAAGTATAATGCAAACCGTAGAGGGGCCAGACTTCCCGCACGAGTGTTTGGCCTTACGTCCAGGCAAGTCCTTGTTTCTATTTCACTCGCGTCTCTCTCGTTTCTGTCCGTGCGCATGTCGTCATGTCTCCTGGTAGCGCGAAATCGTTTTCACGTCTCCACCACCTTTCGGTTCGGGGTTTGGCGGGGGTTGCTCAGCTTTTTACCTCATCATCGTTCTAATTCGGTCATTTGCGCCGGCTTATCGTGATCCCCTTATGATTCGTTCAGCCTGGACGCCCATTGCGTCGCTCTCGTATCTCTCATTAGGTGGTAGGGGGGGCTCCAGCCGGCGGGCGGCAGACAGGCGTCGCTTTCTCGTATCGCGTCCAGGGGTCGGTCCATTATCATGCGGACGGCCGCCTGGTGAAGAAGTGCATAGACAGATGAAGAGTGCGGAAAAGGCTCTTGCGATCTCATCCAGCTATACCGGGATACTGTTCATGTATGCATGAAACGCCGTGTCCTGACTGACGCTTTGGCGGTCGTGTCCTGTTGGACGGACGTCGTAGCCTTCGACTGTTTCTGTCCTGCGCGGCAAAATACCGACAAAACTGGCGGAGATATTCCGCCATCGAGATGGGCCGCACAATGAATGTCTCCGCGGTCGGTCGTGCGATTTCGTGCGATTCGGAATTCTGCCAGCTCGGCGCTGTTTTGGTCTGCGGCCTACTCGGGCGTCATGTTCTTAACTTAGAAATGTCGCGTTCGAGTCACAGCCCCCAGCGACACTCAACGATTCGCGGTGGAAGCTGTCTCACGGGCGACCGCTGCCGCCTTGTCACCACAACCCTAAGTTACGCGACGAACGAACGAATGAGTCTCTGAGTTCGTGAACGACTTCGTGGAATCGCGAAGGTGACCGACAGGCGTGTTAGACCTTCCTGCCATCAGGACGCTTTCGGGGCGAATGGCGTCCGAGAAAGGTCCAACATTTCAGCCACATTTCGGATCGGCAGGTACAGAAAGGCACGAGAGGATTTCTTCTATTATTCTACCTCAGTGCGGCTAATCCTGAGTGAGTCGGTGAAGAAGTGCATTTTCCACGAACATCTTGAAAATACTAATTTGAATAGGACATTTTCGTCGAATTGCTCCGTCATGTCGTTGGGCTAAAGGTCGTCAACGTCAACGGCTACCCTCGAAACGAGCCTGAAGCCGATCTGAAGACGTCACGAACAGATGACCTGATGACGCTGAACATGAACGCCGGCAACGGCACGGCGCGCGACAACACAAGCGACCGACCCCGTAAGTGTAACTTCGTGCGTAACTTAGCTGGACATCGCTTCGGCCAGATGGGCCAGCCTCAGGGGGGCCACCACTCATCGACCTGAATAGGTTTTAGGCGTTCAGTTTAAGTTGACAGTTACCGCGACGAGTGTAGAAGCGATCGAATGCGCGCACGTCGTCGACACTTCGATGATGTTGAGCGACGAACGCGTTCAAACGGACGCGTAGACCTAACGATGCGACGGCCATTAATGTCCCGTTTTTTTGGCCGTATCAAATCAGCTCACTAAGTCGACGCCATGAGACGCTGATGAAGCTTCTCTTGGACGCGATTTGGGGGCGCAGCGCCGAGAAGAAGCTCAACTTCAGTCAACTTCAGCTTAACGGTATGAGCAGATGTGCACGGAGCGGCAGTGCACGAACATCGATATGCGCACATCTGCACGTTATTGTGAACTTGGTTGTGTTCGTTGCTCGATGACGCTCGACGAAAGCGACACGGGCGACATGACGCCCCTCATAGTGAGCCATGCGTGCGCTCGTTATGACAACGTTCAGAGCGAATTCTTTGCGCGCGGTTTCTGTTCCTGTCGCGACTGATCCGAGATGCGATCAGGCAGAATTATTTCTGTTACGACGAATATTCTTCAGTCGATTTTTTAGGAAGAACATTAACACAGTTGGATCCGTTGGCCGCTTCGTTTCTTAGGCACGGACAAGGGGGCAACAGACCATCTTGAATGGTTGCGCTTTTCTGCGCGTACAAAGACGCGCGTGCAGAAGCGCGCGGAGAGAGGTGCGGTGTTCAGCGCTTCTGCGCGGTTCTTCTGCACGCGTTCGAACAGAAATGTGAGTGTGCACATATTTCAACTGGTGAAGGTGGTGGCTCTGACGCGTCCGTCGATTGAAGTCACAGCCGAGTCATCTCTCTCATCGTGTCGCCGCGAACGCGTGAAGCACGCCCGACAACGAGCGCGACAAAGGAAGTGACGAAGTGCTTGAGCGTGCGATCAGCCGAGCTGGCGCGCGTAATCCATGACGAGCGTCGACATGGCAGCGGACGCTTCGGCGAACATTCCTGAAAGTTTTCTGGATGGCCGTTCACGACAGTGCGAGCGATACAAATGCAGCGACGAAGACCGAAGTGTTGACAGCCTCAGGTGGGCTGGCGACGACGCGCGGCTGTGCTACCTGGGGCAAATTAGTCGCCAATGACCCATCGGCATGGGTGGGTGAAAAGTTCGCGTATTCGTGGGTGTTGTTATTTTTTTTTTCTTCGTTTTTTTTTTTAAACCGGATGCAGCCCGACCCGGGAATGTTGACAACATACCGACGCGGAGGGGGCGTCTTCCGCGTCATCTGGAACGCGTCGCTCAGAGCTATCGCTCAATCTCGACGTTCGTATCGTGCAATTTAGGTCGGCCATAACGAGATCGCGTGTACGAAAACTCGCCAAGTGAATCGATGCCCCGCGCAAGCATCGACGCGGAACGCGCGAGTCACCGGCCGGACAGGAAGTTGGTCTCGGTGCTGCAGTTGCTGATGATGGCGAACCTTCAAAACGATGAACGACGACCCCTGGCCGCGCACTGGCAAACTGCTACGTTTTCAACTTGAACTTAAATGCCGCCATTCGATGTGAACACGTTCGCGCCGCCAGGTCGAATGATCGCTGTAGTGATACAGTCTTTGGTTTGTGTCGCACGATTTCGACTTGTTTTTTTTGTCAGGGCTGATCGTTAGCCTTTACGATGCCGCATTTAGAACGATATCGACTGCGCCGAACTCTCGGACGCCGTCTTAGCGATTTGAATGTTTTGCGGAAGCCGAGAGGCGAATATCGGAGACGGTAATGGGCGACCATCATACGATCTAGCGTTGAAATCTACCTGGCTCCATGATTGGTCAATGCTTAAAGAGCGCGTCATTGGCACGCACTATGAATGCCTTGACTTGGATCGACTTTCGTTGGAGAAGTTCGAATTTATTTCGGCGCGCGTGGCGGCTATTTTCTCTCGACACAATTGACGTGTTATGTTATCCCAAAGGACGATATAATGCTACGTGTTAACATTTTCTATTCAACGTCAACTATTTCAATTTGCTCTATATATACATCATCTTCTGTATGCGTTAGTTTTTTTTTTCTGAATGGTGTGTTAATCGTCGAAGGAAATTTCTAAAAAAGGTAGAGTGGAAATGAGAGAGCGAGCGAGAGATTAGAGAGAGAGAGAGAGGGGGGGGAGGTAGGTTGGCGAATAAAAAGTCGCCAATATGATGCCTTGTATATAGATCAATGTGTTCTATCTCAGATTGCGCTTCTTTCGTCTAGGCGAGTCCAAAAAAAAAACAAAGCCAGACTAGCTTTTGACCGGAAATTGACAGGAAGGGACGTTGTGTGGCAAAATAGGCTCGAAACAGCGTTATCCAGACGCCCTACTGAAAGCCGGAGTGCGTGTCGTGAACACGCACACAGTTATCTACTGTCGACATTCTCCCCGTATATATACGACGACAGTGAAAGGAAGGAATGAGTGGCTACCTTTGCAAGATGATTAAAACAAACCTTCTTTCATGCCGAGGCATTTCGGCCGCGAATCTGGCGTTGCCGTCAGAACATTGTATCCGATATAGTTATGTTTGTGTCGCGTATTTTGGTTGTTGACGCTTATGAAATGACAAAAAACAGTCGCTGTTTGTTAACCTCAACAGATGTCCTTCGTCGAGATATTCGTCGACGCATTCATCGTGCTCGTTCGTAACTCGCGATCTATTCGCATTTGAGCGTCGCCTTCCTCTGCGGCTACGTGGGGGTGTTTACATGGCACCATAGCCTGACGCCGATCAGTGTGCACGCATTTTGACGGTATGCCAAGGACTTGCTGTTATAATTAATTACTAAAGTACCATAAATTGCCTTTTGATGCGATTATTTTGTTGTTCTGATGCCCACCACCATGAAGCAGAACTACTAACGTGTGTCGAAAGTGTTCACGGGATCGTAGCGAAACTTTAAAAAGGCACAATCTCCGCTTGAAGCCAATGCTTCTACATATTATACATTCATCTACATTTTCTATATTTTTGTTCAACAAGAAAGTCGAGCTCTTGCTACAAGCCGCCGCATTCATGGGTTGGATCTTTATTTGAAGGAGCAATTCATTCTAGGCGCTGTTTCGTAAACGGGTATAAACCTAATCGATTTAGATTTTCCTAGTCGATGAACAGCGATAGGCGCGATACGACCATATAAGTAATATAATACACCCGTAGTGTTCGAATGTGATCGCTTAAGCATGTATTTCGAAAAAACATTGCAAAAATCGAAAAAGTATTACATCGCCAAGCCTTCAGTTGTTGCCCACTCGGCCACACACAATGCTGACGAAGACACAATGCTCTGCAGTCCGGTACTCTTCTTACGAGGGGGGCAAAATGAGAAAAGGTGAGAAAATGTCATTGCTTTTTTTCTTTTTTATCTCTTGCCACCCCTCTTCTCCCACTCGAAAGTCGCAATGAAATTGGTCTTTACCACTCTTTTTGACGCTAGGCGATATAAATCGAACGTGTCCTCGCTCTCCGTTACCGTCCCTCGGTTCATTGTACGGATTTTTTGGGAGCACCAGCCCCAGCGGTGAAGGGGGAGACAGCACACGACCGAGGTGCGAGGGTGAAAATGGATAAGATGAATTTCGGCGAAGAGCTGCCGTGGCCATAGCAGCGAATGAGTGACGAGAGTGACGATGTCCCGGCCGCAGGAGTCCCCACGGGTGAGATGAAAGCCGAAAACAGCCCCTCGGAATGTTCGATTGTGGCGACATTTAATGATCAGTTCCATCGATGTCCCTTTGCCACTCAGTCCCTCCGTCGATCTCCAGCAATATTCTGTGCTAGTGATATATATATCCGGGCAGACCAAAATGATAAAGTTCAAATACCAAAAGAAATATCAAGAAAAGCACCAAAACTAAAGAAGTGAGGGTGCACCTGACTTCTAAGGTTTCGCTTTCCTTTTCGCTTTTCTCCGTGCTCTATTCTTTTAGCTAAAATTGAACGCTTTTGTGTTACAGGATTAATCGGCAAATTTTGTTTGCCTACCTATAGCTAGCTGTACATCATCCACTACTAGCCGAAGTATTTCTATGTTCACTCATTCATTCACTCATTATCACCTCACACCTAATACCCGTAGTCATGCACGCATAAAAAAAAACACGTACGACCGCTAAAAACGGTAACATCACCTAAAATCTCCGCCGGGGCTTTTTGCTCACATAAAGTAGACACGCGACAACGCGATGGCCTGGATGGCCATGAACTTCTTTGCTGATTCAATGTCGCATGATCTCACGACAGCGTTGAATCGTCGAAGTCAAGAGTCCAGTGTGTGTGTGTGTGTGTGTGTGTGTGTGTGCTTCGTTATGTATTCAGTGCTGTATCTACTGCGATCGGGAATAGCAGGCGAAGCGACGTTGCATCGACATACGCTCAAGCAGCGAATTTTTCTCACTCTCCCTTTGTTTTACATATCCGTACGCTGTGGGGTTGGCCATTTTCATCTTCACGCCATTGTCTTCATTTGGTATCTATCTGCTCGTCGTGGCGGTTTTGTTCCATCGTCACTAATTGGCGCCTTGGACTCGTCATCTCGTTCTTCCATCTGCCTTTACCCTGCCTGGCAAATGTACGTCAAACATCACTCGTTAGTACAACTCATCGGCACGATGGCCAAATGACCACGTCCGGTGTGCGTGTCTCGCGCGTCACGCGTGCCTGGAGCATTGCGAGATGAACGAGTTCGATTGGCCAACGAACAATTGCGAGGGTGCACCAGCCCAAGGAAAACGCTCGAGTTCTCATGCCGATCAATAGCAGTCAAGCGCATCAAGGCTACCTTATACGAGTAATAAATCAGTTGCAGAAGTTCGATCATGAACGACGAGGTGCGAAAATGAGTGCGCGCTTCATATTTTTGACGTGTCTAGACCAATGTGGACGCCACCCTCTATTTCGTTGTTTCTGTTTCGTCGACGTTTCACTCACGTGCAGACTTTGTGCACCGCTGCTGCGGCTTTATTGCAAACCGCCTCTATGCCCAGCCATGGGCATCGATGAAATGAATAAATGTCCTTTAACAAAAAGTGCAGCGTATCACACACAAGACTCGAATCGGTAGCGGCATTAGCGTCCTGGTCCACGATCTCGCCACAGCCAATAGGGCACAGCTGTCTGAGTGTGTCCAATCGTAACATGAAATCTTCAGCATAGTTCCATGACCGGAACAGAATAAACAGAAAACAAAGTCTCGTAGATTATACGTCGTCACGTACCTTCAGCCTGAGCTGCTGTCGTTCGTGCATAGTTGAACTACAGCGTGAACACGAAAGGTCGCTAGTTCACATGGCGTAGCTAAATTGCCAGCCATCAAGCAGATGTTCTTCTATGTTCTTGCCGTTCAGCTAGTTCGGATTATCTAGACAAATTCCGATTTGTCTAAATAATCCAAAAGGTCATATCATGCGAACGCTGTCAGACAATCGCTCATACGAGTTCGTCGCAGACGAAGCCCAAGGTCGTTTGGTCGAGTACTTTTCGCTAGTGCCGGGTACTCGTGCCCGCAGGCACATTTTGGCATTACGTAGCCGAAATCGTGCGTGTCTCATCGAAAACACTCGTCACGCTGTTTGCGAAACGTCAGACATGAAGTCGTCGAGGGGCCGAACTCATCTGCAAAGGCCAATCGTCATGAATCTCACTGTCATTTCGTCGACCGCCACAAAGGCAATCGAACTGTTCTAGTAATCCTGGTGTAATCTTTCCACCAGTTTTTCCCTCTCCGAGCTCACGAGCCGCAGGCATTCGCCAAAATGCGTCAGCTGCTCAGTGCTAAATATATAACGAAACCGAACACTCGTCATTGGGGTCTCCAATATAGTCCAATCCCAGATGCTTTCTGAGAGTGAGGTATCTTTGGAGGCAAATTTGAAGTAACGAGATATATTGTGAATGAATTCCGTGTAGGACATATTGGCTATGGCCTGAAGGGACGGCTCGCAAATTACTGAGGATAGATCGAAGCACAGATCTTGTGATATGGCCGGATGATTCAGGAGATACGACTGAAACTCTTCGTAGTTTACGAAAGGGTGTCTAGAAAAAGAGAAACACGAGAGTGTGGCATTGTTAGCTAACTACCCGTCCACCGGATGAGCAAATGACACCACGCACACACACACACACACACACACGTCCGCCACGGAGTAAACGATTTCTGCGCACGCGCAGGACAAACTGCGTTCACGGAACACTTCGACCATTCATTCGCATGGACACATACGCGTAGTTCTGAGCTGCGAAATAAAGGCGTTCATATTGGTCCACGCGGTTCCCCAGATCAAGGTCCCATCGGCATCGGATCCTTGGTCATGAAGCCCAGCAAAAGGAAGATAATCATCAGTGCGACGGTGATCGATATGAACGCGGAGTAGTTCAGCCAGTAGCACTGCGACCTCATACCTCATACGATGGCGAATTCCGGCTGAAGATTGCGCCGGTCGAACCGGGCCTCTTCTTCGGCGGCGGCGGTGGCGGCCTCCGCAGCGGCCTAGGCGACGCGCGCGTTATCCTCTTCGATACGCATCCTGCGCCATTCTTGTCGCCGGCACCCGCCAGTCGGTCACGGATCAGGCACGAAGAACGACAACAGAATGCACAGAACAGTTACGCATCTACGAATCTGTTGTAGTGATCGCGCAACGTCTAGCGATTCGAAGCGCACGCGATACGAGTTTCATGTGGAGTTTACATAGCTCCCGCCCTACGGCCCCAAAACTAGGGTAGACAGTTCTTCTAAAGTTCGTAACTGCTCATCTAACTTAGCGCGCCTATCGTACGGGTCCATTTCTCGGCTAGGAAACACATGAGACGACCTAGAGCACGGAAGACGATGTTGAGGAACATGACCGAAGTAGCTCGTCTTGCAGAAGATCTGATGCACGCACTTTCCCGACATTTTCGCCGCATTGCTACTACAGGGGCGGATTGCAACCGGACAGGGAGTGATCAGACTCAGCCAAAATCGTCATCGCTCACTTTTTTTTCTCTTTTAGCTTTGAATAAACATTGAGGCTGTTTGTCAGACTGGTCGACTCATTGGGATAAAGTCATTTCTAGGGCATCTTTTCCATGTTGTGCCGTAGCGCACATGATTGCGCACGAGCCTAAGAACAATCCTAAGGGCGACCATCGCATCGACGCACAGGCCACGGACGTTACCAATCGCCTCACGGAGGAGTGCGCGTTCAGGCCATCTCTCGTCCGCACGCACCATGAAGACGATTCCGTAGAACGCATTGGGAACGCCAGGACACGAATAGAATTCGCACACGTCAGAGGTTAGGCAAAGCCAGACGGTGGATGAATGCACGTAATGCACGTAATGCACGATTTTTGCATCTCAAAGCCTTCCGCAACGATGGTGTGCTCCGCAGCGATGCAGGCGTCCAGCTGTTCTGGTCGCGTTCGTAACGCCGCGACTCGCTACGAAAGCTGTTCAATTATTGCTGCTCTCCGAGTTCCCAATGACCACCATGGGAAGTCGACCATGGGAACGCACAACGACGATAGGATTTGGACACCGACCTCGATTTGGCGAGCAATCCACGTCGCTGTAGAATTTTTTACTTCGCCGCTTCAACGAAGGCTCGTTTAAGCTCTCTCCTCATCGTCGTCGTAGCAGCTGTCCTGCTCATGTGACATGTTCATGTATTTCGTGGAACGAGAGTCAACACGTGGTTACGATTACTGGCTAATCCCAACGACCTTCGAAAGACACTGACATGGTAACAAACACTGGAGAAACTTTGGAGGACAGAGTCTTTTTTATGTCACTTCGGCCTGGACCCGTTCATGTTTTCCGAGTTGGACGCTGACTTCGTCGGCATCTAAACCCGCTGCGACGAATTCAACCTTTACTTTTAGAGGGGCCTTTTAGACACTCGGGTACAACTAGAACCTTTACCCGCAGCGTTCGACCACGCTGTAGAAACGCGCGAGTGGCAGGACAGAAGTGTTTTATGTGTGCGCACAGAAAAATCTAAGTAGAAACGTCTAAGCGCTCAGATACCCTGTAAAGGTTAGGCGACGCAGTCATGAATCCAGCAACGCGTCTTCAATGCGTCGATCGCTTGCATGAACGCATGGCGCGGCTGCACAATTTTTGATCCTGTCATATTGGGCATAGCTCCCAGTAGGAGCCATTTGTGGGACGGGACAGCGGCTGTATCTTGTTTTATTCGTGTTGACAAAACGCGTTTGCTCATTTGTTCTAATCAAGATTCGTCCTTCAACGTAGAGCGTCGCGGACGACTGCAAGGACGCCTGGATGCTGAGCAGCTTTTATCACAATTCGTACAGGGTGTCGACTAATGTTGCACGGTTTGGTACCACGAGGACAGCGCGCAACTTGATTGTGTTCGGATGCTGAGCCTCATTTGCCGCTAAAGGTTCAGTAGAACTTCACGAGACCGTAGCGCACAGACGACCTAAAAGTAGGCCAGTCGAATTGCTAAAGGAATAGGTGTTCCTAGTGCTGAGTGATAGGAAGGATGCGCTCGCTCTTGACGAAATGCCAGCCAGCCTCAGCTACACAGTGTGGCCACATCGCCATTGTTGCTTGTTAACGCTACAGACACGAATCGTCCTATTCGATTTGAGAAAGTAGCTCTGCTCGTTCACTCGTGGTTTGCCTCGTATAAAAAAAAAAAAGGAAAACAGAAGGAAGGTAACACGACACGAATCTGTTCGACCCGTGAGTTAGTTCGATGGGTCGCGTCTTGTAGAGGGAAAGAAGAAACACGTCCGCGCAAACCGGGCCAGTCGACGTACTAAGCTCGTCGTTGCCGTCGTTGGCCGTCACGAACTAACAGCTCAGAAATCCCTGAACCATTTGTGTTGCACTTTCCTTGTGTTGTCGTGTCGGTTTCCGAACTCGATCGCGCTTTACCTGGTTCACGTTTTTCTGCCACTGAAGTCATGTCGGCGGCTGGAAGAACGGGTCCGCACGTCTGCAATCGTAATTTGGGGTGCGGGAGGCTCTGACACCTTCGGGATTCTGACGTTCAAAGCGAACGCGTCGCATAAAGTCGTCATGGCACGTTTTTCCGTGACGGCTGAGTCGGCTTTCGTTGAATCTCGCAGACTTCGTTAATCGTCGAATCCAATTTCTAGTGAGCGCTTCACACAGGAGGAAAACGGCCAACGCCAGACAGATTTGTTATAATTCCGATAATGTACTTTTAGCCGTGAGACTTCCCTTCCGCTTATGGCACTGAGGTTCGAACTGGTGAAGAACTGTGAAGGTACCAGAAAACTCTTATGATGAAGCTACGGTAGCAGCTCACCGCACCCGCGCGCGATACAGTGAACTATCGCAGAAATGCCGTAGCGTAGACTTTTCTTCAATTTCTTCTTCCGTTGAGTGTAAATGTCCGTCCCGACACTCGCATTAGATGAAGTCTAGCGTGCATTTGACGTTGTTGACGAATCGTTTGCCCGGTTGTGCGAAGAAGATGCCGTGTGAAGACCGACCAAAATCGCTTGGCTCTAACGCGCCAGAAAAATCCATCGGTCTACAATGTGTGGAGCGTTGCAAAGCGACAGTCCAAATACATGTCCAACATCGACCCGCACCTTGTACACCAACCTTAATCGAACCGTCTCTTTTTCGTTCGATTTGAAGTTCAGCACTACGAACTCGTCCAAATTTTAGACGGACCGCTAACAAGGCCACTAATAATGTACATAGTCCTTCACAATGATTACAAAATCCGCACGGGTGACATTTTCGCCGTATTTCGTGAGATATTTCACTCGTTTACGAGAGTCATTTGGCGACAGTCGCGTAATGTTTGGAGACGACTGACATAGCCGAAACGTTATTCTGTGCTACCCTCCGGACTTTACATTTAGAAACGAGACACAATAATGGAGTGACTCTCGTGATTTGTTCCCAAGTGATTGTTTACTAATCGCAGGAGCAGCTTTACGCATGATTTGCAGTCATGTTCATTGAACTCGGGTCAAACATATTAGCACGCGAGGTTCGTATGAACGTACCTGTATCAGCAAATTGCTCTCGACCGGTACAGATTGTTGCCTCCTCCGCAGGGCTTCTCTTCTTGTTGCCGCAGTGTAATGACCTTCCCGGCCTGGGCAGGATCGTCTCCGATCGTTAGTCTGTGCTGTCTTTCACTGACTTCGGTGAATATCTCCGCGAGGATGCGTCGTATTCCCAACGCGCCTTTCAGGAAGCTCTGTAATTTATGGTGCGTACACTCCTACGTGTGCCGCCGTATGGCGGTGCAGCGCAAGCAACAGCCATTGGGCTGCTGCTATGGGACAGACGAATATCGTCCGTCGCAGATCGTTGTTGTTAGTTCTGATCAGAATAGAACCTTAGGCTCCCGGCGAGTGCTGCTCGTTCAGCCTCAAGAACAGTCCAAGGAGCTTCAGCGGTCGCCACTGACATCGTATTTCGATAATCTGTTTTAAACGACCGTGCGTGCCTATTAATGCGACGTTGTCGTTAGCAGTATTGCCCTTCTTAGCCTCAGACACGGTTATCTTACAGGAGACTCAAACCTCTCGACGCTTCGAGCCGGGGCACGGGTTTTCAGCTACTTCGTTCAAATTTGATTACCCCCTAAATGAGCTGATAATGCAAAGCATCGACTACAGCTCTTACCAAGCTTTATAGATCCCTTCAAAGGCTGATCCAACGAAATGGTCAACCTTTACGCAGTCATAACTTTTGAGCTTTCCGCCACGAGCGGCGGTCGTTTACTAGCGGACAATTCGTAATCATTTTCGTAAAAAACTCTGTGATCAGCCTCCAGGTCAGAATTTGAGATGTCTGTTGGCCGCCATTTTCGATCCCGTAAAGCAGCTGAGACCGAAAAATGGACAACTGCCAAGAGAATGTGCATTCGTACGATGGGACATATATGAGCGTACGCACGTGCATTCTACATACAAATAAGCTGAATACGACGAATAATATACTCGGCTAACAAAAAACAGTTATAATGAATAGTGCTCGTCAGAAAGTCTGCACTGTCCATCTAAGAGGTGTCTAACTAGAAATGTTGTACATACGGAAAAAAACCGTATCCTGTCTGAAATCATCAATAAAAGAGTCTGTATCGTCTACCCATGAAAATCATCATTATGAGATACGAGGTAGAAAACGACAAAATGTATGTTCCCGATATTCCTCGTTTCTAAGGGCATTCGTGCATAATTAGTGTGGCAAACACGTCATTTGGCCACAATGGAAAACGTCATAAGCACGACAGCGTAACGCAATGGGTTACCGAAAAAGGGAGATGCTGAAAAAGTTGAGGTTGATGTTTAGCTGATTTCTTTTTCTTCATTTTGGTTGTTTCCGTGCATGAACCAGGGCAACTGGTGCTGTTCGATCTTCTCAAAAATACCTTCGTTAACGCAATAACAATAATAAATAAAATAATTGGTAAATATATATATGTGTGTATATATATGATGTAGTATTCTCTGACCGACCGTTGTTGCCTTCACTGTCTGAATTAAAGGCCAGATGCTGTCGGGCTCATGCCGGATCCACGAAGTCCGACGTGATCTGCATGCACTCCCCATAAGAGAACGATTAAGAGTCTTTAGAGGAATGAGTTCCCATCTCCGTAAAACATAATAGCGACTACAGCAGTATCGCCCTTCCATCCGCGTGCGGCACCAGCATACCGGAGGACCCATAAATTTTCCATAAGTTATGCGTTTAATGGGACAATCTATCTAGTAATTACGATAACGGAACGATGTGGTCCTTCACCTGCTTCGTCCCCTCCCTTCCCAGCCCTCGTACTTTAGCAGCACGTACGTCTATCGTTGGATATGGCCTACGTATATATATATTTCATTTATATACATGAATGCGGTAACTCTACGGCATTAATTAAGGACAATAGCCACGGTAGGGCGCGTCGTAAGAGCGTCAAGTGCGGGAGCAAATCAGTCGCAAAGGCCCGCGAACGATGAATATAATCCACTGTAACGTGTCAATGTTTCGAATACGCAGGCTTCATCCGTTTGTGATGAGTCAATGTGAGCCGCGGGCCAGAGCGTGCGCGTGCATGTGCACGCGGCGGCACGCGACATGGGTATGTGAGTTCAGCGGGGGGGCGGGGGCGGTATGCAAGAAGCGTTCGATGTATACCACCCCACTGATCGATCAGGCCACGGCTCAGACGCCTTTTGACGAGCTTGTCCTAATAATAATGCTGCGAAATTGACTCGCCGAGCAAAAATCCAGTCGTGAATTGATCGTCTGAGAATGCGCGGCCCCCTCGACGGCATCAGACGGACGCCCGAGCGGTAGAATGCTAAGTGGATGTGTTTTTGTTTTGTGAGCACGTTTCTGTATCAGCGAATTAGTAAATGGAGTTATACGTTACGTTCAATAGCGTTTTCATGCTACGATAGGTCAGTCCGTGCGGCATTTAATGAAGTTGGAATGACTATTAGGCGAATTCGCGTGTTTGCTCCACGTTGAGAGCACGCGATGGGAGATCGCGTCAACTAAGGCTACTAAGGTCAACTAACTTGTTTGTGTGCGCGGCCCGTCTCCGAGAATCAGATCAGCCGACTAGAACGAAGATGCAGGAAGATCCATAATTGTCTCGTAAAATCATAACGATTCCGTAATAACTCCGTCTACGTCAGAATCGCGTATAAAGAGGAGCTACCGGAGAGAGTCGTTGCACGAGTACCGAAACACTTCGCCCGTTACAGACTGACATTTTGAATCTCGAGAAAATACTTGAAAAACAAGACACTCGACGGTCGTCGATTTTCAAAACTCTAGAATTACATGGTAATAGGAGATGCGATCAATTATGCTAACCCGCGTGATTTATGAAGAGAATAATCAGTTCAGCACCAACGACAAGCGGACGTGAAATTTCTTGAACATTATTTAATGGCCTGGTCGCGACCAGGTTAGGGCAACCCCATTTTTATCCGATTTACATATTTCGGCTACAGTCCATATACATAATTGTACAATATTGCCATGCCACCACGAACGTACTCTGAGACTAGAAATCGGAAGGGTTTCGCATCACTTTGCCGACAGAGCGTCGAACTGATCAGATGTTCTGTACAAACTTCAGCCTCTGGCTGGATGTACATCTTAGCACATAAGCACACACGCACACGCGCATACATAAGCTCATTTAGCTCTTTATATTTTCTCTCTGAATTTTCGAAGATCCGAGTCAAAACATGCGTCTGAACTGCACAGCTGTTCGAGTGCTTTATACATGCGCGAGCTGTTTTCATCCCCCGGATGGCTGAATCGTAAAAACAGCGCCGGTAACGGCAAATTGGACGTAACGATGACGTGCACTCAGACTGAAGAAAGAAGGAGAGCTTCACGAAGACGAGCCGAAATAGCCGAGCCGCCTAGCGGCCAGGCTGGGCGGTGAGTTCTTGTCGGTGGTGAATGATACATCGCTGCAATGGCGGCCAAGTTCCCTGTCAAACGGACGAAGCACTCAGCGCAAATGAAGACGTTAGACGAATCATAGCCTGAATGACTCGCGCAGTAGGCCAGATGGCCTGCACAAGCTGAATTGATCCAAATGCCATGAATATTTAGCTGCCAACGAACTATCAACGTGGTGGGGTGGGCCAGTGACAGCGCTCTGCTGAGACGTCACGCAAATAAACGAAGACCGTGCAGGCCCGTGCGAAGATCGATTGAAAAAAAAACCATCGCTACAAACAAGCATTTCAAACAGTGCCTAAATGAGTCGTGCCTATGTAGGACGCACTTTCTTTGCTCGTTGTTGGCCATAGCCGTGTAGCATCAATCGACGTAACGGCAATCGTTCATATCATATCACGTGTTGAAGTCGCTGCGAACAGCTGATAGAGTTCTACAGAGAAAAGGACGTGTCCCGCCTCACCTTCACACAAGCGCAAACCCGAGCGCACTGACAGAACCCGGTCGAGAATGGATGCGTGAGGCATGGTGGCGAGCTGTAGAACTGATGAACTATTACGATAGTCAGTATTCCGTCATGTAATGGTTTTTGCCTCAATCGAATCGTACGAGTAACGAACGGACATTGGCATTACGACTGTTCTGCAGACCGTCAGCGCGGTACGACTGCGCCTTGTGCGCAATTAAACGTAGCGGCGAGCGCAGAAATCGCTGTGCGAGCGCACTCAGAATCGATCCTTCATGCCTACGGCTTATGCGCTCTCAATAGAGCGCGAAGTGGCGGATGCATAAACAAATTTATGCAACTTGAGTTTGCTTGTGATTATTTCACATTCTCGAATGCGTTGTCTGTCACGTACACTGGGGGGTACTGTAGACGATGTCGACGGTCGTGTGTAATTATTTGGACGTGCCTCCTGCGGCTATGACTGCTTATTTAGCTTCCGATCGGGCCAAGTATGTTTTGCATATATATCTAGAAGTAAGACAAAAGCTACATTCGACAGCTTCACCAACAGAGTCCTGAAGTTCTTCTCGTGACGAGGCACACTGGCCTCGTCGGCGAAAAAAATTGACATTGCGTTTTAATCTGGCAGTCGTCTGCTGGATTTAGCCACGGGTCGGCAACACTTCGCCGGCCAAAAAGACCTCGGAATTCTGTCGGGTCGCTAAAATTCACATTAATCGAGCCAAGGATTAATGTGCAGGTCGTGCGGACGCTGCACTAAAGCCTGCATTTGCTCGACCTGCCACATACGAATAGAAGAAACCCGTGCGACCTGCGAAGCTTCGAAGGACCCAATACCCGCGTAAAGCGCCGAGTAAAAGGCTCCGCTTTACTCTGTGCCAGGCTGCTCCTTCGTCTGCGAGATTAAGCGCAGGGCTGCGCAAGGCTGCGCAAGGCTGCGCAGCGCGTGGTCATAGAGCGGCGGGGGAGAGACTGGCCGTAGCAGCTCTGTGCTAACAGGCGCGATTGCGCAGATAGACGGAATCAGGATAAGCAGACCTTTAAGAGGCCAGTCATTGAGTGCGCGTTTCCACGAAATTCTCTCACGGAGTTCAAGAGCGACCTCATCGTCGTGGGAGTTCAAATGTGCCGGGTTTGTGAGGCGAACGAAAAAGGTCGAGGTGCAAGTAGAAATTCCTCTGCGTAGGAAGCCTTTTCCTCTTCGATCGGTACCGGTCGCTCGCTTTGTCTCTGTCCCGTCATGTTTCCCTGTTCGCACTCATCTATTCACTAAACATCCATTCGACGTTCGATTTACCGTTGCACGGTTCTACGCGTCGAGCTGATGCTGCCCTCGGCTTCGTCCTTCTTGGCGGTCATTTGTCGAGCACAGTTTCACCATTTGCCTCGTCTTTCCTTCGACCCGCCGACCCGTTTCCGTTCTCGGCTCGCTCACGCCTTCAGACGGTCCGCGACTTCATTCGTTTCAACGTTCTCTTCCTGCGTTTGTGGATATCGGTGATGCCAAGCCATCCTTTCTTCGAGTCCTCTATCAGACATTCTCCTTTCCTGCTCTCCATCGACTATTGTCTAGTACTGCTACGCCTTAATACTACTGCTCGCTCGGCCTTGGCCCAGGAACTCGTTCCTCGGCTGCTACGCCATCGCGCATTTTCTGCTTCTGCAGCTTCATCCCTCTACAGGTTTGTCGTTGTCCCTTCGCCGGCGCCCCCTTTTCCCAACTTGCCTTCATCCTCTGGCCATCGCCTCCTCCTCACCTGAAGGTGTTCCCGTCGTCTTGTTTGTCCCTCAGTTGCCCTTCAACCTGGGCCCCTCATGGGCAATTCGTATTGCACATGCATCGTGTGCCCTACGCTCTGAGCGACGATTTCTAGTTTTTGATTCTCGTCCTGTCCTTTGACTTCTGCAGCCATTTCGCGCTCTTTATTAATCGCGCGCGGCGAAATTCATCCATTAGAAGGCACAAATCTGTACGGCAACCTGGGCCAAAACGGCGTGACGTGCACCTCTTAGTCTTCAGCACGAAATCGAAAGTGCCAGCCAGAGGCAGCGGCGTGAAGAACCCCCGCGAAGTGGCGTAGATGAAGGAGTTCAGTATAATGTGACAGGGTGGCGGGGGGCAAGGGGCAATTAGTGAGACAAATGAGATGATGGAGCGGACAGCTGCCCCGATGACGTCTAAGGAAAACGATCGCTACCGGGAACGCGACGAATTTACTTCATTGAGTCGCCTGTCATCTGAACGAAGAACGAGATACTTCGCCGCATGTGGAGCACATGACCTCGAGCGACGAAGTGACTTCGACCTGGGCCAGAAAAACGAACGTTTCACTGCCGTAATACTTCAGTGTCGGCTGGACGTCAGCGCGTTTTGAACGCATTTGTGAAGTAGTTACCGGGTAGCGCCGTAATCAGAGGGGATGCGATGCGATGCGAAGGTGATGCGAAGCTGATGGGGAGGACGTATCAGACTAGGGAAGGTCGTAAAGGGTTGGCTTTGATTTTACAAGTCTAAGGGGGCCGTCGGCTTGTGTGCGTAGAGTGAACAACGTGACTGCGTCTGCCTGCGTTGTAGTGATTGCGTGCGACCCACCAAATAGATCCCCTTCCATAGGCGTCGTGCGTAAACGTAGATCGACTTGGCTCTCAATTCGTTGAAAGCTTTTTTCCTTTTTTTTCGTTTTCAGCAGTTTTACGGGATTTGAAAGGTTAGCTAATGCCAGACGGCCACTAAGGAACTCTTGACTGGATATAAAGGGCGTTCAAGTCGAATATTTCGTGGTAGCGTAGTCGTGCGTCGATCAGCAGCTGGTCGATGAGATGACGCCAACTCAGATCAACTCTAGGTCCGATGTTTCAGAGTCTTCAGCTGGTCGGAGTCTTGAAGTATCGCCGCAAGTATCTCCACTCATCATAGATGACGATTACATAGCAGAGGATTTCATCCCTAAATTTCTAGGGGGCATGTGTCGCTGACGATTTGGCGTTTATGCGACGCGTTTCCCACAAAGCGTTGAACTTCTCTCTCGGACAATGGCTCAGATGTCGGCCGGGTGCTTTTCAGACGAAATCGAGCACACGTCGACAAACACGTGTATGGCGACTATTCTGAAAAAAATCGCGCGCTACTCGTACGCTCGGCGTTCGATGATTCGTTACATGAGCCGCCGTTAGTCCTTAGCGTTCGTACAGGGAATACTCACTTGAAAAACTCACTCGAAAATCTCTTCCTTGAACGGGAACGATACACGAAATACGAACGAGCCAGAGAAAGCGAATCAGCCAATGTTGAGCGTGCGGACGAGCAGAGCGAATCATCATCAGCTGGCCTAAACGTGTTTTGTGACACGCGAAAACGTGCCCCAATTTAATGTTATCTCTAACGAAGCGAACGTACAGCTGTGTTAATTGTTCGAAACACGAAAAACTCGATTGAGGCGTGCGCTTGTTCGCTGAACGCGTCTAGGAAAGATGTAGTCTTTTGTGCTGTTGTCTGTCGTCGTCCAGCTGTTTCTCGCAACTGCACCTCTGTCGAGCGATAGTCTAGTTAGTGGGGTAGTGGGGTAAACTATTTCCTCATAGTCGTCGCTGTTATAGACAGTGCACGCCATCTAATTCGGAGACCCCCTGCTTGGCTGACTTGAGCATCCCCTGCGCCAAGCCGAGGGAGCGGATGAGGACAGAATAGGCCCGTTCCTCAACCTATGCTTTCCTTCCTTGCTGGGGATATGGGGCTTAATCTCAGCATTAAGTTCACTGGCTCGTGAAGTTAGCGCCCAGACGCGCCGCTCGGTGGTCGGGTGCTTTCCTCATCGCGTCGGATCCTCGAAAAGGCTATGGAGTGGCTGCTATGCCGCGCTATAATATCACGGAGCTCAGTAGGCAGTAGAGCAAAGCGACAATAATCGTCAACTTTGAAAAAAAAAAAGTAACTTTTTAGCCTCCTGCGTAATTAAGCCCCGTAAACCCAGCTCTCCTGCTTATTTCTGCCTCTTGGCTCGTCTCTTCAGCGAAAGCCCTCACTGAGAAGCGCTAAGGGCGATCTTCTGTTAGTCCTCGTTTCGTTTATAAGTTCCTGCTTGTCACAAGGCTCAGCCGTTGGCCATGTCGGTGTGTCCTGAGCACCCCGAGGTGTCACTGCGAAGCAAAATGTGACTGTTAGACGTAATCAACGGAAATAGTAGAAGTCCAACTGTAGAACACGTTCAGCAGCTCCACTCATTTCAAGTAAAGACACGTCAAAGTCAGAACAAGAGCATCAACCGTACGCTCGGTCTAGTCGAAGCTCTAAAGTACCTACTACTACTACTACTACTACTACTGCTACTACTACTACTACTACTACTACTACTGCTACTACTACTACTACTACTACTACTACTACTGCTACTACTGCTACTGCTACTACTGCTACTGCTACTACTACTACTGCTACTACTACTGCTACTGCTACTACTACTGCTACTGCTACTACTTCTACAAGAAGGGTTCGGATACACCTTGAGTGACCTTTGCCGGTGGTTCACGCTATAACGAGGCTAGCAAATGCCGAATTTCGTCGAATTCCGCCGATCATCGCTTCCACAATATCGAGGGAATATTTTCTATGTCTACTTCTTTCATCAGCGAGGTATTCATCGATAGATATTTAGTGGTCGAATTTGTCAAGGACATTGCACATTTCGCTGTCATGGTTCGACAGACGTTTGCAAAGATATCTGAGCCTTCCCAGTAATTGTCTACTAGTTTTTTTTTTTTTCGACAAACGACCTATCGGAACGTGGTCCCTAACGCAGAGAGGCCCGAACCTCCCTAGAACTCCACAGGCAGCTGTTTGTGCCTGTCTGTGGCTTCATAAGAAGCCACTCGAAGACCTCATTCCCACGCAGCAGTGACCATTGAAGCGTGTTTTAGCCATTTTGAAGGATTTTAATCGACACACTCCTATAATGGGCAACACGATATTCTAGTGAGGCGTTTCTGCCGCACATCTTCTTCATTGTAGCGTGCCATCCTGGCACGACGGCCCGTGACCGGCCACTATTGGACACGCATGAAACGAACGTGCGCCTTTTCTTGGCCTGAAGACTGCCATGAGCCACCTAGTGAGGGATCGGACGATAGTTCTACTCGTGGAAGCGCCACGAGCGCTTTCGTGGCCGTCGTTGATGCGTCTACGAGTGTATCGCGGCGACCCTCTGGCGTGACGTTGCCCGAAACACGCCTCGAGGTCGATTGTGGTCCGGCCGCGCGTATCGAACTGCTGAAACGCAAAACACGCCGACACAACTTCGACGAAAGGTTCTCCTCCTGTGGACTAACGTAGCGGTAACTTGTGCGTTGTTAGGATGGCCAGCATTAACTTGAATCCTCGCCATCTAAGAAGAGAACAGACGAACGAAGTCTGAGCGCCACTGAGAGAGAGAGAGGGATTGTGTCACGCTACGTCACGCTAGCACGAGTACGGTAGCAGCTTCAGAACGTGGCCTTTGCTACCGGAGCGCCTACGCCCATCAGCGGACGGACTACGACGGAGCGAAGAATCCATTAGCGTGAAACTGGGCCACGTCGACACACGGATATTGTTTTTTCCGACGCGCCCCCGCGTATGCCGACCAGTTCGGGGCGGGCCCGCCGGGAACAAGTCGAAAACATCGATTAGCCACGCGCGCGCCTCTACTTCGGCCAGTGTTAGAAATCTTTCGCTGACGGCGGTTGACGCTAAGGCGCGACAGCGTCGAGACGAGAGGTCATGCGAATCTCTCATCTTGACGCCGGCCGAGCCAGCGACGTGGAACGGACGTCAGGCCGAAATTCGCGAACATGAGAACTGCCATGGCGCGAGGCATTCACTGCGTGACGGACGACGACGACGACCCCGTCGACATTCGATTCATTTTGTCACCTGTCACCGTTTGCTGAGCAGATTACGCCGACCTGAGCGACGGTGTCGCGTCGCGGTTCAGCAGCCGCAGGACAATGGCGATTTAGTCGTAAACGAGGGGCGTCTAACTGGCGAAATGGCGAGTAAATGGTGTGGATCTACCGCACTATTTTAAGCGTCATCTGGAAAGGGGGAAAAGAAAATGGGTGATAAACAATAACATGAAAAAGTGGTCAGAAACCGTCTGCCTGTAGAAGTTGATCCTCGATTGCTCTGAAAAAAAAAGCTGTGATTTCAATCGTCGCTTTAAAGAATATTTTTCCCTATGGAAAGATAAATTGGGATTTCCGTAGAAGATGAACGAATCCGGCCAATTTGGCTGACCTAAATTGATATTTTTTTCTACTTTACGTTTCGTTTCGAAGAGGATAGTGACATTTACGTGATCCAAAACTACATTGATTTAACTGTTTCGTCCGAAAATTCCTCATGAGAGCGATGGCGTTGTAGAGCGATGTCGTTCTACCTCAAACTCACATTCGTGCTAGATTCGTCACATTCTAGCTTTCGTCGTAGCCTGTGAAAAAATGTTTAATTAAATCATGAACCTAAGAAAATATATATATATATATATATATATATATATAAAGGCTAAACTATAATTGCTTTTGTTTGCTAATCATTGTCATGAGGTTGAGGTTGAACTCGCCTCGCTGGCACGGATATATTTTTCATCTATTTCCCTCATCGCCACGTGACAGGACACGCAATTCAAGTTCAGTTCGGTCGGATGCGAGAAGACTACCGTGTCCAATCGGGGTTTTATAGCATCATCTGTCTCGCGCTCTCGAAACGCGGCTGGCCTCGATTTCCATTCACCGTAGAACCGATGCTCAACTACTCCGTTTAGGCAACGGTCAAATGTGGAACTGTTCCCTGGATAGGTTTCGGCTGGCGCGAGCCTCGGGCCGGTTGTGGGCGGCTGTACAGGACCCACAAAAACAAAAAGCCAGGCCGACGTAATCTCGTATCGAGCTGGTTGCCGACGTATTCATGGTTGAGATGCGAATTATAGAATAGTGCTAAGTAAAAAGAGACCTTCAGTTGGTTAAGTCACGTAGAAGGTCATCGAGAAACACTACTGCAGAGAGTTAGCCTTATTAGGCTGGATCAGGTCGCTAGGCTGTAGCGAACGGCTTTGTTTTCTAATTCGTCTTTTTGCCGCCCATTGGAAACAAATCATCCGTAGAGAGGTCTCAATAGGATCCTTTATAAACGTGTGCTATTGTTCCGTTACAGGTATCGGCGCCGGTTCGCCCCTTTCTCTTAATCGAGTCCATTAAAAACTACCCTAAGTGTAGATCACTCAGGCGCTATCCCGAGCTTCCTCTTGAAGAAGTAGCCTTTTTTTGCGAAGGTCATTATTATTGTATACACACACACACACACACACAAAATCGAATTCATTATAGAAATCATCTGTCACGTACAGGACAATCTGCTATGGCATCGATTTTTCAACACGTTTATGTAACAATAAACGTGCGCTCTTTAGTACACACACACACACACACACACACACACACACACACACATATATACACTCATACACACACGCATACGGAGTTAACAGCGTCGACAGGATATTAGTTTGGTGGAAATCGGAGCTTTCCTTTCGCTTTTTTCTCATAGTTCGGCCTGCATGGCCTGCCCAGCAGAGTTGAGATTTGCCTTAAAGGCACTTTTGTTGGCTTTTTGTTGCCTTTTTGTTGGCTTTTTGTTGGCCCAGCAAATGTCTCCGATGCTAAACCTGCGTGATCAATAGCCCCTATGGCGTCTATACAAATACTGAAAAACGTTCTGCCGTTGCTATTGCTGGAAACACTCCGATTGGCTTCCGCCTTTTCTCTAAATTCTCTACGTATCTCTGGGCGTCTTGCTAAATTTTCTAAAGCAGATGACAAAAAAATCAACTCGTAAAAAGCATGTCCACTATTTGGTCGGATGGCCACTCTGCACCATGACGCGTTTTTAATGTGGCTACGGTTTCGGAATACACCAGACGCTCACGTGTCGGGAACGCGTTTTCCTTGAGCAGACTTCGCCATGTCAGTTGGATCTTCCTATTGTGTGTCTCTTAGACTCCATCTTTTCAGGTCCAATTATGGAAAAGAGGCCTACCCTCCATATTAAGGTCATTAGAGGGCCCTGACTTGGTCAACATCTTCTTGGCGGTTGGCAAGCAGACGCAGCATCAGCATCCGGGGTCGCAAGGACAAAAAGGTATCGTCGTTCTTCGCTGGCAAATGAATTTCCGTCCTGGAAGGCCGCACGGGCCTGGCCATGTCCTCTGATTCTCTCTCTCCCCAGCACCGCTGCTCCTTTGTCCGTTCAGGCCAAGGCAAGCCCATACGACCATGGTCCGACGAGTCCTGCATTGTAACCTCCCGAAACCCCTCAAGTCCCGCGCCCCCACCGTCCTCCATCTGTACCCGGCCGGCAGCAGCAACAGCGGCCACCACCACCGTCGCCGCCGCCACAACGAGCAATGGTGGAACTGCGCACCGCGGGAGAATCGCGACGCGAGAGACGCCGTCATCGTGGAATTGCCTTCAGACCACTGCGCGATAGAATAGCCGAGCAGGCCAGAACAAGTCGCAAGCAAAGTCATGGCACCGGGAAGAAATGGCCCTATGGGTGCCTTCTTGGCCTGGCGGAGATCGCGCATTGCCCCATTAGAACTCGACGAACGAACGAACGAGCAGGGTCACTGGGGACCTGTCCTTTGTCGCCGCGGGGATAGATCGCATCTCGTTTTAAAAGTTATATATATATTTATATACTGGTCGGACTAAAAAGTGGGAATCACGAATAAGAACGGGATGCTGCACAGAGTTCATGGCTAGGCGAATGTTGAATCAACTGGATTCGCTCGGGGAGAGAACGGAGGAGATGTAACGACGACAAAACGACTTTACTTACACACACCGAGTCTACAAACTACTACTACTACTACTACTGCTACTGCTGCTGCTGCTGCTGCCCTCAAAAGCCCAACTAGCGTTCACGTCCTGAACTAAACCAGAACCACCTACAGGAAGGACGGACGTCTGTGTGGTAGTCGATGGTCTAAGGTCTATCTATGGTCGAGGAGCCTTAGCGGCAGCCTTAGCGGCAGCTCTCAGTTCATTGAGCTCGTAATAAGTGAGCGCCTATGAGAAACAGAAAAAGCTTTCTACTTTGCTGTAGCCGTGTAGATAGCGGAGCAGCGAATCTGCATCAGTAAGTGAAGCACGGACGCTTCACTTAGTGAAGTGAAGCACAACGGGTGGGACATGGTCCCACAGGTGGAGCGCAATGCCTTCAAGCAGATATGTGCGCAGCGCATTGCGCAGAAGCTGCGTTGAAGCGATAGCCGTGAACTAGAGGCTGAAGCAGGATCCCCTGTGAGAACGCCGTTGCGTCGTAGGTAGCATTTTCTTAGCGGTCATTGATGTCATCGGATGCTGTTTTTTAGGGACTCTCCGTCTCAGCTGAAGGTCGACATCGTTTTTTAGCTGATTGCCACTGAAATTCTTTCAAGACTGACCATTAGCGGGTATTTACCGTCAACAGAATGGCCTTCGCAATGTCCTACACAACGGCCCAGTGTTGGGAATGTGACTGCGTGACGGCAGGGATCGGAGCCGCAGACCTCCGCATCTCTCGCTTGCGCGCAACGTGACCCAGTTAATGGGCTAAGGACTCGTGATAAAGAGGGACCAGGATATTGCCAAGCAGCCGCTTGATCACAGGTTGACGTTATCTCTATTGAAATATTTGCTTCATGACGCTCGTGACACAGCGACAAGTTCAACAAGGAGCAACTTGCCTTGATTTCAAGGACTTGTTCCGCCGTCGTCACTACGTAGGACCTGCCTTCAACGTTTCCACCCTACGGAAGAACTCTGTGTTCATGTTGCGAGTGTGCTTAGGATGTGCGTTAGGACACTTTTATATGAATAGTGAGCGGGTCACTCACGTGGGTCGACGCTAATTGACAACTTCAGCTCGTCTCGTCAGCTATTGCCGAACTCTGTCCAGTGAATCCAGTGCCAGCTGCCAGAGCCGTCAACTTCCTTCCGTCAAATCCAACATGGTCAGATTTAACATCCTGCGAAATCCCGCACAGTTATGCGTAGGCGCTCGGCACCCTAGAAATTGGGCATCTTCAACAAGTGTCGTTTCGATAGGCTATCGTGTCTTCACCGGTCAGACGGGACGAAGACCTGATTTTTCAGGTAGCCAAAAAAATGTTCCATGACAGTCCGGATCGTACTTTTAAGCATTAGAGAAAAAAGCACGACAAATTTGACGACAGATGACCTCCCAGATGTTGTCCGCACACCTCTCTGAAGTCGTTCGTCAGGTGAAACACTGAATGAGATGACCACAACACTCTAATGACTGTTCGTTGATCTGATATCGACGATATTTCTAAGGGCGTGGGGGTCTGTGCATGAACGACTGAGAGACACCGAAAGAAAGCTGAGTGGAAGGCGTTTTTTTGCCTCGCATTGGCCAGGTACAGTTGAGACGCGTTTGTCCAAGGCAGAATAGATCACGTTTGGTGAGGCTGCGACCAGCAGACCCTAAGTTTTCCCCTAAGTTTTTAGCCGCGATGGCCGCCAGCCGAAGAGTGATCGCAGACAAAGAGAGATAGGGGAAGATCGAAAGAGCGTAAGCGGAAAGCTGTAAGCGGTCTCAACAGAACAGAACAGCAACATCTCATCAACAAAATGGACATAAATTATTTCATCAGCCGATTTATATCCTGCTTTTACGACATCCCCCTTCTCCCATACGGCCCCCCAGTGCGTTCGTCTGTTTCGCTGAGCTATCCCCACCCACCCACACACCCAGATCGGGCCTGAAGGGATGAGGCAGGCGGTGTGCAGTAAAATTATTATCTTGCCCCAGGAGCATACATTCTGCCTGTACCGGGGATCCGGCCGGCATCACGGAACCGAGAAACCCATCAAGTCACACAGAAAACGATGGGGTCCGATAGCTGCTGCTAAGCGGCCGCGTCGGGCCACCATCATCCTCGTTTTCGCCGCTCGGCTCCCCGAGGAACTTCTTGAAAAAATCGCAGATACCAGATTTGGTCCCGCGTCTCGGCTGGTCGCGGCCAGTGTTAGTTTGCGACGCTTTACGCGCGGACGGCGTCGACTCCCTGGCGCACTTTGCGGCTGGGATGTTTTCGAGCGCGTCAACCATTCAGCAGTTCCGAGTAGCGAAATTTCTGCGTTTGTTTCTGTTGCTCAACGACTCGTCTTCATTTTTCCATTCGAATAACGAGATACTCATCAAGGTACCAACTAAATGGGCAAACAAAAAAAAACAGGATGGTCTAGGATATCGCTATACTATTTTTTTTTTTTATTACGTTACGTAGAAAGCACTACCGGGCAACTTTCATAGAGTAACAGATCCCCGCTCATTAGCCATTTGCCTGTTGGTGAAGAAAATCCAAAATGTCCGTGGACGATCAGGTGTGTTGAAAAAAATCCGACGATTTCAAGGTGTCGGCGCCATTCTCTACCGGCACAGAAAAGACGAAAAATCAATGTCTGCATTGTTGTCCTATTTTAGTAGGACAACACATAGAACCCTCAAAGTGAACCCTTTAAACAATTTTCGCTATGCCAAAAAGCCACCCCAAGACCGCTAACCAAAAACGAAAACCTTTCCCTCCTGTTCTCCTGGAAACAATTGATATATATATATATATATATATCGAAGAACCGGAACATTGTTACGATTGCATTGGAATTATATAAAACATAATGCGTTTAATGAAGAGCGCAGGATGACGACGCTCCGAAAAACGAACATTCCGTCTCTTCGTAACGGAAGAAGACTCAGACGGCACAATTATAGGCGACCTTTCAGGTTCGCATATTCGGTTATCGTAATATCGACTCGACCTAGCGTAAGGTTCACGTCTGGTAGAAGCGGACGAATCTCGCTGTCCTCCCGCGGACGCGATTCAGTTTCATGCTTTCGCATTGTCGACTTACAGGGAAAAAAAGTGCTTTCCACATCAGGAAGACGGAACTCGATGCGTCAGAGTCGCGTTGTAAGCGGCTGATATCTGATATGAGTCGGTCCGTTGGAGCGGAAAATGTCTCTTTTCGTCCGGCGATGGAGACACGATGGACAAGGCCACCACCTCCTCCCTTCGATCTTTCAAACCTCACCGAAGTGGCGCAACTTCTTCAACGTCAACTTGAACGACGGATAGACAGAAATTGGTCCTCGTGTACAGGAGGCCACGATTCAAACAGATGACGCCCTAATGCATTCTACTGGTGTGATAAGAAAGTGGAAAAACAAGAAAAAAAAAAAACTCGAGGTATAAACATCGAGGTACGCATTACAGAGGTAGTTTATCAACATGTTTCTCATTAGCCCTCCGAAAGAATGGAGGAGACAGAAAGGGGAGCGATAGTCGGGGGGGGGGTCTAGCAGCATGAGTAGACCTGGCTGTGTCGCAATTTCGACGCCGGGGGTTAAGTGAAGCAGCCTTAAGATGATGTCGTTGCTGGCGCTTTTCGGCGTGCGCGACGAGCATAACCTCATCCTCGTCGTAAAGAGCTTGCGAGGTTCTTCCGCATGGTTCGTCGACGCCGCGCGTTACAAAAGCCGGCCATCTCAGGCTATAAAAACCGGACCTCTCTTTCACACATCCCTGGCTAAACTGACTTTCCCTCGGAACTCCATCATCGAGCGCGGCGGCGGCGGCGGCGGCGGCGGCGGCGGCGGCGGCGGCGACTAGACCTAGGCTATCCCTACGGGAGGGAAAGTTATAACCCAGAACGACTCGATGGGATGGTCTGGTACGTTCGACTTTTAGATACGCGCTGCCATCGTCTGGAATTGTAGGGAGTGACATACGCATAAACATCCTCGTGCGACAGCGACGCAGGGGAACCCAGGGCGGAAACTCCACTCGCAGAGTGGACCTGTCCACGGATCTATCTTTGAGGTGGAGCTTCATACTTCCTAAATAAAATTCGAAATGCCTCGAAATCTCCGCCAGACGGTCGAAACGCGATGGCTACGAATGAAGTTAGGGCCTAATATCCGAAGTTATGCCGGAGTACGCGCATCGAGGACCCGCACAGAATTCATATTGGCTCGGCGAACGGCGCCTTGTGAGCGTCACACGCGTCGTATGCTAATGCGAGTTCGACATTCGATTCCCTTTCAGCGAAGACGTGCACCTGTAAAGTCAGCTCATACTGGAAACCTCATTACACGTTAGTTCTGCCTTCGTCACTCTTTCAGGACAAATGCCGTCGATGAAGCAGGGCCCTCACAAGAGTCCCCGTCGCCTCCAAGTGTGTTTGCCCCGGCGTTCCCCTTTTCAAAGCTCTTTTCATGCGGCCAATATGACGGGCAATGGCCGTCTCCTCAATGGCTGGCCGAAAAAAAAAAAGACGAAACGAAAAAAAAAACGCAACGCAAGCGTCGTTCATCTACGAAGGCAGAAGAAGCCTTTCGGGGACGGTAATCTATTAAGCGGCGCAGAGCTTCGAAGGTGTCACTGCCTTCGGCGCGGGGGACGGGCGCCGAACTACGAGCGACGAGTTGTGAGCACATAAACTTCGCGCCCTCGTATCGCACTTCTAAGCCGATTCGGGTCGGGTGCTGTCCCGCGACCCAATCGAGCAGCTGACTCGATGTTTTTTTGGGTCGGTCGGTCGGTCAGTTAGCCGGTCCCCGGGTTACTTTGCCGGCCGGCCAAACTTGGACGAAGGGCGCCAACGCCCCTGTCGTTACTCTGATCACCGCGCACGCTCAGGCCAGAACTCTCGCGACCCATTAGAAAAAGTAAGCCGAAATTTACGGATTTATGACAGATCATCTGATTTAGCGTTTTTTTCAAAGGCCTCTTGTGTAGAAGACTGAATATGGCCTTTATTCCTTCCTCGCGGCCTCGCGAAGGAGACAGGTAGGTGGAGGGGGGTCCGGTACGGCTTCGACCCCCGTCGTTAAACGTCCCCATAATATTCACTACGTTTCTTCACACACAGCAAAACGCTACCGTCGACGTCACGAATGTCGCCTGATGCTCAGTCCTGAAGGCGTCAACTATTTCCAGCGGATTCATGCGTGAAAATCCGGAAAAATCTGAAACTCGTGAAAAATCGTTGAAGCCAATTCAGTCAAAGTGCAGTAGCGGCATCAACGGAACACTCGAGGCGGTCATACGTCAGCGACAACAACAGCGCCAGCCAACAGCGACAACAACAGCGTCAGCCAACAGCGACAACAACAGC
>MNPL01010995.1:17691-30678 GCA_002081605.1 Tropilaelaps mercedesae
TTCTATTTATCTTGTCGTTGTTTTTTTCGACGGCGTCTTGATCAGGCCCCTTTCAGGCAGCGTACGATCCGGAGACTGTTCGTTTCTTGCTAGTCAGTGTCCACTTTGATTGTTCTTACGCGGCCGGAGTAAGCGTCTGACCCTGTGACGCTGGCGCCGCTGTTAGCCGGCGAGCAAATGGCACTCTGTGTCTGCGCCGCGCACTCGTATTTCATCTTCGTTATTGTCGGCGTCGAGACGCCTCGTCCGTTGTATGGCTTGCTCCTCTTTACGCTTTCCAGGGATATTGATTACTTCTCGAGGCCTTCCGGAGTGCCTAACTCAAGCCGAGATCCGCACAACGAACGGTCCCCGGGCCGGCGTGAGCGGAGGGTATTTTTGGACGATTCGCTCTTGCGTTCATCTTCCGCCATCGCGTTTGTCTGCGCTGTTTCGGGCGCGGCTGGCATTGTCTTCGCCACCTCTCTGGCCGCCGTGTCTTCTCTCCTTTACGTTCGTTTCTCCCGTTCTCGTGCGCTCATTTTACCATTACCGCCGGCCGCTATCCCCTCTGATGTTCTTCCTCGAGTATGGCCTCACGCGTTTGTTCCTACCACCTGCCCCGGTTATATTCCCTGTGCCACTTCTGCTTGAGCCGTTCAAGCTGGCGCAGCAGCAAAGATAGGCAAATTCTGCTGGGCGATAAAAACAAAGGAGTTGTTTGCTGCCCCCATTGTTTGCCTGTCATTGGTAGCCTTTGTCAGAAGTGCGGCTACCTATTTTCTGCTCGGCCTGATGCCGCCGCCCGCTGGCCGTCGATCAAGGGGATGCTGAACGCCGGAAGAGAGCGTTTCGGTTTTGAGCTGTTTCGATTTCCCCGTCGTTGCGCCGCCATGTTTTGCGCGGTTTGTGCACACCTAAATCTCTTCGCCCCATAAATCTTACAATTTCGAGTTTCTATCGACGTGTTGTGTTTCGCCTCTCGCTTTGTTTCATCGGCTGTGTTTCAAACAGATAATGGCCCCAAAGGGCGGATAGGCCCTGTCACGGTTCATTCCGCGTCTTTGGCGGTCGATATATACATATATATATATATATATATATATATATATATACACACACATATATATATAAGTTTATATATTTAACGTGTGTAGAGTGCGTCTGAGGCCAGCAGTACTAGTTCATGGGACATAGGGAAGTTGAGCTGATAGTTATTTGCCGTAGGACTGGACATAGGGAAACGGCGCTGATTACGTGACGACAGAAACTATTATAGGCATACCCTGTTCTGTTGTTTCGTTGTGTTGTTTCGTGTCGCCAGCGCAGACGAGGACCCACTCTTCCCGGAGACAAGCTCTGCTTACCCTGGCAACGTTTCTAGGCTACAGCTCGGCTCCAATGGCTGCGTCTACTCGAAACACCACCAGCACGAGCCTCACAGCCTACAGCAACATATTTACTCGAGTGATTTGCCTACCGACTCGATGTGGACGCCGCTGCTCTTTCCTGAGTCGCCAGATCACGGACACTACTGAAAACAGAACTCAAATATCCTCCAACGACAGACGTTTGTTGACAGGAGCTCGTCTCCTGTTCGTTGTTCGACGACTATACATGCACAAACGTTCCAACAGTTCCACGTAGACATTGAGCAACACTGACATTGAGCCCCTTACAACTACGCTGCGTAATGCTAGTGCAAGTCGGTCCTAAGTGACGGCTTACATAGAACAACACTACACCACTATACCCAACCGTACGTAGTAGACCCTTCGAGAGAGAACAACCGCCCATCTGACGGTCAATCAAAATGATCATAAACCCGCTATGGAAGCAGAGGTCGTTACGTAGTTCGAGAAAAAACCACCACCACCACCATCAGCAGCAGCAACAGCACCACCGTCACCGCCGCCACCACCACCACCACCACCACCCGATTCCCCCCTCGCTGTTTCCCTCGGGAAACAGAGTGCGAAATGTGAATTCGTTGTATACGACAGCGTTCAGGTTTACAAGGCATCCATCTGGCGAGCTGATCCACCGCGGAGGTCGTTCTCAATAACCTTTCTGAAAGGTTATTGGGCTCCGGGGCTGGTGGTCACATGCCTCCTCCAACGAGGTGGTCCAAAATCCGACCTAGAGGAGAGTCGTCGGGAATCAATCGGAGCATTCGGCACAGAGAGGAATGGAAAAATGTCCCGTCGCGTATTGACGTTTCCGAATGAGACATCGACGTCCACCTTCAGCATAGAAATGTCAGATAGCAGTCGCGTCGAGCAGCCTCTATGGCTGCGTTGTCGAATGCGGCCCCTTCGATGATGGCCAAGAACCGTCCACCTGTCGTTACTTCGGCGTCCTGAAGACAACGACCATGCGTCCAAAACGGCGTCGTATTTTCGTATTTTCAAGCGAACAGGCTTCAACGGAGAGCGGACGGAATGCGTCCGGCTACCCCTCGACCTTGCCGCCTCTGCCGCCCCCACCACCACCGCCGCCGCCGCCGCCGCCGCCGCCGCCGCCGCCGCCGCCGTGTTATGGCGCGCCGCCATTCGTAGGACGTACTCATCGTGTATCCTGTCGTCGGAAGCGGACAGCAGGCGACGACATCAGCGTGGAATGCGAATGGGAAGCAATGAAGGAAAGCCGACTATTGGGGAAAACTCCCGGTCGGGTATGTTTGGTAGGCCTATGGGTCGCATGGGGGCTAGACGTTAGTAGGAGGAAAAACTATTGGCAGCGTCGGCGCCAAAAGCTTCACTCCCTCAGGAATGCCGCTGGTCGCGCGAAGAGCTACTTCGCCCACTGCGATAGCTGAGCGGGCGGCCTCCAGCATCGCAACGGTAGTGACCAAAAAAAAGGTCGCTTGCAGGTCAGGACAGGAGTTAGGTTCTTCATCTGAGGACACGAATGGGACAAGTCTGTACACGGGTACACCCTGTCGGCGGCTGGGGCTGCGCCAGTGGTCCGTGCCGACGGAGGGAGCAAACCAGCGGGCGTCTACTGCTCAGTCAGTTATTGGAAAAAAGAGCCCCGGGTATCCGGAACGCATCGGGGCTCGTCTGCGTTGCCGCAGGGCCCCGCAAACAGGGAAGCCAGGTAGGACAGTGTTGGGAGACAGGCAGCGCCTAACACCCACGCTCAATAGGGGCGGGCCAACAGAGGGAAATGCGTAATACTTCAAGGGGTCAAGACACTGACAGAGAAGCAAGGCCGATGCTAAGCGCGCGTGGTATATATATAAACTGTGCTATGGTCCATCCAGTTACTCATAGTGATGTAGGTAGAAAAGATGGCGGACGAATACCGAGAGGTCAGTGTAGACAATGGTGGAGGTGCTTGAAGGGAAAAGGAGAGAGAGAGAGAGAGAGCGAGAGAGAGAGAGCGAGAGCGAGAGAGAGCGAGCGAGCGAGTGAAGATGATGATGCAGACGGCAAAGAGTAAAGGAAGAACGATGCTGATGAGAATAATAATGATAATAATGATAATAATAATAATAATAATGATGACGATATGAAGTACCGGAGAGAAAAGAGCAAAATGGTGACTCTATGAGACGAACCGATAGATGGCAGTGGGAAAAACATCCCTAGACGACGACGACAACGACGACGACGACGCGCATGGGCTCCTCTGCGGGAAAAAATTACCAGAAAGAATAAGCAGAACCGTGAACGGCTGGCACTGTACGAACTCCGACGGGTGGAATATTGCGAGCTATGGTAAAAAGAAGGGAAAGGCGGTTGTATGTGCAGTCGTCATGACAGACAACGTCCTCTATTACTCAGCCGGCTATCTACCGCTTTCAGTGATCATTCGACCATTTATTGGAGGCGACATCGACGAGCGCCACTCGCACCGCGCAGACAGAGGCAAAGGTGTCCTCGTACGCTGGCGCCAACAATGCTGCCAGACAAAAAAATCCAATTTCATCTGCGGGTTGTCCTTTTCCCTTGGAAACAGGTTCCCTTATCGTTTTCCTCCTCCCGTCGACCTGGTTCTCCCCTACCAGCAGCACGCGGCGGAGACAAGAGACTGCGCATACGTACCTTGCCATCGTTCTCGAAGTCATATTCATACCGGCGATAGTCAAAGCCGAGAGGGAATTGAGAAACAGATACGCCTAAAATAGTCTTCATCGATCCAGCGTGGTTATGAGTGGTCCTGTCATCTCTCTGTGTACGTCCATGGTCGCATTCAGGGTCACCATAGGAGAAGGGGAGCTTATCGTCTTGGTTCAGTACGCGGAAAACTGGGAAGCGGAGAGACCCCCGGCCTTCCCGGGTCGACAGGAGGGCGAGAGAACGAAATGCCAACCATCAATGCTCGGAGGACGTGTTTGATATATAATAATTATATATAAATATACATAAATATAAATACTAGATTGTTTTCAATCCTCCTCCGATGATGAAGATCCCTCTCTCTGCAGCGCCCCGAAACCCCGCTCCCGTCAAATATAATTCGCTCTTCTGTTACATTTTCGGTTTGAGTCATAACAACAAACAAACGACATTGAATGAGAATACCAATAAACACGTTTGCAAAAATCTTCATTTCATCGGTGTTTTTATTCCTCTTCCATTTTTCTCTTACAGCCTCGTTCTCCTCCACATGTGAGATTGCTTTAGTATGCAAACTGTGCCTGTTCATTTTACGTCACGCGGTTATCTATTGTTCGTTGTCAGACGGCAGCTGTGCTCGCTGTGCTTGCGCCGGCCCTTGTGCGGATCTCTCTTCGTGTCGGCTGTCACCTCGCACTCGAGTCGTGCACTGCCGCCCATCGCTCGCCCTGGCATTGACTAAATGTACGGCCGCCCGGATGGGTGGCGGTAGCAAACTTAGAAAGAGGGATCGCGCCAAAGTGAACTGTGCGGTCTGTTCTACTGAGTACAGTCGTGCTTGGAAGGACAGTGCAGCAGCAGGCGCGGCACCTCCTGCGTAGATGTCACCCCGGCCTCTGCGTTCTATTTGCCCTTTGTTCAAAGGGCAATCATTTAAAACGATCCGTCTCTCCCGGTCTGCCCGCCCCATCGCAGGTGGTCACCATTCGACGCAGAATTCGCGAGCCGGGTGCCATACACCAGCCACTGCTCGGTGAGCCAGCCACTACTCCTTTAAAGTGGACGAGTGCGCGGCGGTGCAGCCACACGCCTGTTCCGTCGATTCGTGTCTCGTCTCCCACATCTGTTCTTCTATTCTATCTCCTTCTTTCGTAGCCTCCCTCAGTCCGTGACGGCTCAACCGGCACGCCGGCGTTGCTGTCTCCGCTAAGGCTGCCCTAGAGCAGGCAAACGGTGCGCCACCTTCGAACGGTGCGCCTCCTTGTTCTCCTCTCGTTCTGGCTACTGCGTCTGTCGTACTCTTCACTGTCTGTCCTTCGCGTACTGTGAACCTATTTTGACGCGCACGGTCTCTTGGCTTCGTCGCGTCCATTGGCAGCCAGTCAATTTCCGTATTACCTCTCAGCCAAATCCCTGAACCCAGGCTAGCGCCTTCTTGCTTTTCACCTTTCTTGGGCGTTAGGTCGTTGGGAGCGCGTTCAACCCTGGCTCCGCTTCTCACAGCCATCGTGTCCCATTTTCTCTCTCTCTCTCTAGTGCCTGATTTGAGGGCATCATGTGCGTTTTCTCATCCTACCACGGGGATCGTTCCTGCGTCCCATCACTGGGCGGAATGGTCTAGGTCCATCGTTTTCCATGATGACCCCGGCCGGTTTTCAGAGACGAACGAGTCACCGCCGCTTTACAATGGACTTCTCTCGCAGGATTTCCCATTCCAGACAGGATACTCCCGAACCCTGAACCTCTCATCTACCCAGCACCGCAACGCGTCATGACCAGCTGCTCACCTCGGATATTCCGAGTCATCAGCAGGGGCACAATGAGCACCGTTGGCCCATGCTGCGCCTGCCCCCCATACACCAGCCACGAAGAAGCAGTCCTTTCCACACGCTAGGACTGAGAAGAACTAACTTCGTTGCTGTTTGCCCGTCCGAGACCGCAAAGATCGGAGGCAGTATTCGAATCTTATGGCGATTTGCGTATCGGCCACCGTCACGAAAGCGTCATCAATCGTCTCGGTTTAGTTGTTGCTCGAAACAAAAGTCCATAACTCGTTCACACGTCATGTCCCACCAACCGTCTGTCTTCCACGAGTTCGTAGATCGAATGTAGCCTGTAACATGCGAATAGATGAATGTCTATGAGTCCTGTAAAAGCATTTCTTCCTCTCTCCTCGTCGTTTGCTCGGGGTACTTCGCCTGCGGAGTACTGTGGCATGGCAGGCCCATAAACGGATGCTGCTTCCGAAGATTAACAGGGCACCCACAAAGACGCGCGTTGGCGCGTTAGTCAGTTGAGCCGGCAATCAGTCACATGAGAGAAGGAGATAGAGTGAATGTGCGTGAGGGAACGAAAAGGATCTTTCTAAGGGGTCGACGGGGCTTCCCACTGGCTCCCTCGAGCTGTTAGGAAAACCGTTTAGCCAATAGGAAATAGAAGAACAGAACTAAAACAGGCTCCTCGGTACGAGGCTGGTATAAACGTTCGCTACCACTAGAGCAGTCGGTCACGACGAGGACGGTCCTAGAGAGCGCGCGCCACGAAAGGGGAACGTGTTCTACGACTCCCCGCTATCCGCTGTGTCTTCCGCCGATCCGCCGCCCTTGGCCATAATGGCGATCCCCTTGAGGGACGCTCCGTTAAGTTGTTTATGCCTCGGGTCTGCCGCCTCCGGCTATGCAAGTTCCCACCGTATCTCCACGGAGCCAGCAGCAGCAGCAGCAGCTGTATAAGCCAGCTCTTTGCTTCTGCTGTAAAGGGCCGCTATCCACTCGCGCCGCCGTTCGCCAGCCGAGCAACAAAAGTCACGCGACCGCAATTCCGGCGGCACGCTGGTGAGGCCATTGCGTCGGCAACGCTTCCTCGGAGCCGGAGGGACCGGAAAGAACGGAAGATCGAGGATGAGAGAAGTATGTGTGCATGCAATAGAGGATATGAGACAGTGCAGTGAGACAGCAACGGTCTATCGCACGCGGCTATAACGAGCGATTGGCCAAACTTTACTTTCATAAGTGTGCGACGAGGAGAAATGTCGGTAATATGAAAATGCGAGAGCGTCATATGTCGTATTGTATGGCCGTTACGCGTAATTTGGAGCTGCTTCCATGTCAATTAGGTCCGAATTGGAAAAAATGATCTAGATATTGTTGTAATCAGGCCGCAATGAAGAACGCTAGCAAAATATGTGCTTGAATGACACAGTGTAATTTATAGGCAGCCAAGCATCCTTGAATGAGTTAACATAATCATAAAAAGCTATTATAAATAAACAACATCTATAGAGTTATTATGTATGTAAAAGGTCGTTAAATAAAAGCCGAACGACGACGACTCTCAAAGCAGCGTTGAGTATATAGAATATGCCACAAGTAATCGATTTTCTCAAGCAGTCATAAAGTCACTTGTTCGTAAGATGATGAGTTGGTGAAGAGCCTCCCTGTTTCGTTAAAAAGCTGGCGATCATATTCTACGAAATGTACAAAATGATAATATTTTACAGATATTTAAATATTTTTACTGTTTTCGATGTGGATGACGCTGGCGTGAAAGTGGAATCTTGGAGTAAGACCCAGCTTAATTTCATTAGAGGCTCTTTAAATTAAAAAAAAATTGTTAGGCGCAATCCTTATATCATCAGAGATAAGTTCACTTTTCTGTAGCCTTTGCATCAAAATTTAGCAAGTGTATAGTTCTCAATCAAGCATTCCACACTCTTTCTCATGTATATCGATGTTATCTTAACGCAGTCAAGTGAAATGTCTCAAATATACGTACACTTACTTCTATAGCTATCTAAAAATTAAGTTCGAACTATAGATACTATAAATGATCGTAATCAACACTTTTGAAGTTCCAAAAAATCTGCTACTGTACAACAAAAAACGAAATTGACAGTCTGGATCATAAGTGATTTTAAATATGTTCGAAAAATTTGATTACTCCTAAGGTACCTTCCATGTTCGACAAACCGATGCACTCTAAAGCCTAGTCTGATACTATCCTCAGCTTATTTTGATCATCAAACGGCGGAATTCACGAAGGATTTCACTCACTTTAACGTGTGCTTCAAGTCGGCGCGCGGCGTAAAAATGTAATGGGTTTAACGGCAAATAGATAAGTATGATATTAAGCTCTTGAGCACACGCGATGGCCGCACCTTTTATGACCACCAGGTTGCTGTTTTAATGAGTGAGAGATTTGCAGGAAAACATGCGTTGCTTTTCGACGGACTTTCTGTACACAGTTCTAGCCCGATTCAGCTATGCCGCAGCCGTATTACGATACAGTAATACAAACTTTGATTAATATATAGAACTACTTGCTTTAACAATGCTGAAGTTTTCGTAGAAGAGATAAAATTGTTATATTATCCTGTCGTTAGCTACAATTATTTTGAAACAAAAGTATTCACATATTTTAGTAATTACTTCACGATTTCGTCCTGATAACGCCTGCTTTAATTTACACATAATTTCTCACTTGAGTGAATCATAGGATTTCATGTATTAGGGAGCTCTCGTCCAAAACGACGAACGAGATGTTTACTAAACTCGTTATCGGTCGCGAAGGCTGAAGCGGCTGACGACGGCAGTGAGTGGAAAAGAAATCTCAGACGGATTCAGAGGCAAGGAAAACTATCCCTCCATAAAAGCAAAAACAAAGGCAACCTATTGAACGGAAGTGTACGAACCGATCCGCCTAGGTCCTATCGGTCATTGAAAGGCAAAGTATCCAGTCGGTATTCAAGGGAAAGGATAACGTATTGTCTGGGTATTGGCTGCCTGCTGCAAATAGCATTTGGCCTTGAGGCCATCTTCAGAGGCACTCTGACCAATAATGTTAATGTTCTCCGAAATTTTTTTGTTAATATTGTGTTAGCTTGTAATTTTTTTTTTTAATTTAATTTTTTAATAGTCAGTTGCTGGAACTGAAAACAAAAAATCGTCTCAAGATGATTCCAGAATTCCTTTTCAAAAGCCATACCTTGGATTTTTCTTTGAATCCTGAATTCAGCAGTGGAAAACAGTTATTCTAGTTAGAAGATGATACGGGCGAAGGCATATGGGCCTGAATTCTCCCAAGGGAACTGATAAGCAAACTACTAAAAACTAACATCGTTGCCGTGTTGTATATACTGCGAAGCTAGATGACATTCATTCTGAGTATTACACCAAAGTGAAACAGTGTCAATGGTGGTACAAAAGACGATAACAGAAAAAGGAACTGATTTGTCAGCGCGACACGTGTGTACAGCACAGACACATCGTTATACCATGAATAAATGGGTGCTGCTGAAGCGCTTTATTTCAATGCCCGAATACGCGAAAGTCTCACATTATTCAGTTGCCCAACTTTCGAACGTCCGAAATAAATAAAATCTTTGCGTTGAGCCATGAAGAAAGATCTAATTTCCATAACAGGCTACGTACAAAAATCGTAGTTTGATGCATTGTGAACACGGACATTACATCACTGTAAAACCAAACCAGATTAAGTTAAAAGTGCTTAGAAATTCTGGCCACAGTTTAAGTCGCACATTTCGGGCACGACGCTCACGCCATCAGACTAAATATTGTCCGGTGGACGCTTCCGTTCGCCTCCGCAACCGAGAGACACCAGTGAAAGTATGGCCCCTGCATATGCGACAATGTACAACGGCAATAACGAAATTAGCATTGTACAACAACGACGAATGCAGGTTCTATAGGCAAACAGAGAGTCATGATTAGAGGAACGTCCGTACTTTTGATTTCAATGGTAATTTGACCAATTGTCCTTAGGAATTTTCATAACGACAGTTGTGCAACATCTTCGTGGCGATTGTATTTGGTCGAGCTCGTGGCGAATTTGACGACATGATATTCTGTGGTTCCGCTCTATTTTTAGTCTACATGCGTACATCTGATGGACGTCGTTATTGGTCGGCTAAGTTCGGCCTGAGTTCGTACAGCGTCGGCACGCAATCACCATAGCGATGCGCGAATGTTCCAGTCGGCAATTCTCAACTGTTAAATTTCTCCCTCTATCCCTCCCCCACCTCCGTATGTACTGCGCGACTGTGGGTGTCTTCGTATCGGGTACGCGCTAACTCGGGCGTTAGGCGTCGTCGTGCTATAGTCACGACGAAATGCCATGAAGCCGGTACGGGAAACGACTAGACTAGCCCTGCCACCGCCTGGGCCGCTCCGCGTTCATCCGTCGTTGTCGAGTGGAGAAGCGGAAGCTGGTTTCCGGTACGCGACAAGTCGGGCAAACAACACCCGGCTCCAGCGGGCTCTGACTCCAGCTCAGCCTAAGTCGAAACTGCAACCCGCCGACTCGGAGCACAAAGACGGCGGTAAGTTTCAGCACACGCATAGCAGACAGCAGTAGCCATCGTAGACACCCGTCATGTGTAGGGCTTCGCACCAAACGTACTACAGCTCGCGAATGACAGGCGGGAATGGAATAGAACATGGAACGGTCGAGAGAATCGCACGGAGGACAGGCTGAAGGGGGCCAGATGAGATGGCAGCGGAAGAGGGTCTAGGCAGGTGCCGCTGGCTCGAATAACGGCAGCGAAAGGCGACATCGCTTGAGTGGGATACAAAGCAGGAGAAGGCGGAGGAAAAATTGTATACAACGGGACAACAGAGGCGAAGGAGAGAAGTGCGCAGGACGAAAAGACATAGAAGGAAACGCAAAAGAAAGATCCCAAATGGAATCTGGCCGCTTCGTTGGCAGTGTCAAGTAAACGGCCTGTTGCCAGTATGAAAGTAACGACCCGGCTACGGACAATACGGGTACGCATCTACTCGGAAATACACCGTTGGGTAAAAACACGCTCACACACTTTTGTTTGAAGAAATGCACCAAGGGCGGAAAGGGACTCTAAAGAGGCATGCATTGGCCACCTGTAGACATTGGTAGAAGCGGCTCAGTCAACCTGTCAATAGCCAGCTCGACGCCACGGAAAAACTTCCTTTTCCGCTCACTTTGTCACTAATTCTATTAATTCGACATGAACAGTGGCTAAACAAATTCCAACGTCTGCCTAATATATCACCTCATACCAAAGGCAAGTTTTATGTTGAGCCTATATTTTTTAGCTTAGTCCAATTTCGAAATGTTTTTTGTAGTTGAGGTTTATGTAAGGCCTCCGTTAGGACAATCGGAAAAGGCCATATAGACTATGTCTGTGCGGCAGGCATGGTTCATATAGCCTTTTGTATTTTCGGTTTCGATCAAGGGAATGAGTTTACCAGGCATATCGATGGTTCTTGCAGTTAGAGTTAGAAAGTTTCGCCACATACGAAACCCAATTGAACATAACTGTTTGAAATCTTTTCACGAGTTACATAGCCAGCTGAAATCCACCTACTTAGGTTCCTTCTAATCCTAAAACTTCTAAAAAATTGTAGCCATGAGATTGTCAATTATAAGTGTGCTATTATCACTAAAAGTACCATTTGTATGTTCGTTTACATTGTTTTTCATGTTGGACGCGTTAGGTTGGGTAGTGTGCAATTCACCACTCTAAACCAAAGAGGCCGTTTTGTACAGGTCCGAATATACAAATGCGTATTTTATGTATCGGAGTGGGAATATATTCACAAATATTCTGCCTTCGTAGTACCTAAACAGCCGGGCTGCCTAATCATGGCAACCCTTAGGCTTCCGAGCACGTATGGAACCCGTGATACAGGTGGTGACGTCAAGGCATACCAAAATTTCTGAATACGGCCGATCTACGATTTAGCAGGATACTCCTGTGTAGTCGGACGAGGATTGCCAATATGCACGTTATTGCAGACATAAAAACCGCGTTCTTTTCTCGTTTCCTGGAAACTACCCGACGTTGACGATTCCAACATTCTACATTTTTGCAGCTGATTCACAATTCCTGCAGAAATTGTCATTTGGACCAGGAACTAGTAACGAGTTTCACCCATGGACGTACCCACTGACGTAGCAACATGGCTTGAATACGCTTTTACGAGTGTTGCACTCGAAGATGGTGGACGTTTGATCGAACTTCTAGTTAAAAATCTGAACTAGTTAAAAAAGTCGAACTTCTAGTTAAAAAAATGAACTTCTCCAGACAATTTAACAATCGGAATGATTTCGCTCCGCACGGCCAGGCGGCATGCTGCTCGTAGTCACGATCCAGTATAATTTACAAATAACGCCAACTGCGAGAATCATTTGCTTCTGTACTGCATAAACTAGTAGCATAAATTGCGGAACATAGCAGATCACAGCTGCAAATGGTTGTCGTCTTTCAGCGTAATATTAACGTACACTTTTGCTGTTCTGAACTGCATGCGACTCAGCAGAGTTCATTATGTATTAACTCATACATTATTTTTCGAGTCCCAAGAAAGCAAGAATGTGTGGTTTTTGCCAAAATGATTTATGACTGTCTTACCGAAACAGAATTTTAGGTCTGACGGTAGTAAACTGTGCCGGATACGCCGCCCGTTTCCGTCGAGATTTTCTGCCCCGGAAACGTTCATTGTTTTTCGCGAGTGTTTTGCGTCAACTCTGTGTTCGAAAATCGTTCGCCATGCTTTATTGAAGTTCCACCTCCCTGCACAGCGACGTGAGCAATGCAAAATGTCCTCAAAGATGGGAGGGCTAGCAAAGCCGGCACCAAGTCATCATTTTAAGGCTGTATCAAAAATGTTTCGAAAATGGATCATTTTATGGTCCAGTACGACAAATTATGAGAAAGTAGAAAGAATAGCTCCTTGGCAAGGTAACCCATAAGGCGAGGCGAGAAATGGCATTTATTTGAAAATAGCGAGCGCAACACAAACAACTTGCGAGGAAGATGGAGTTGGCAATTTCACAACCCCCTGGCCGCGTTAAGGTTTGTCGGATTTTAAACTAGGATTCAAATACTCTAACCCGGTCGTTTCTGGCTGTTATTGGCATATATATATATATATATATATATATATAT
>MNPL01010996.1:1194-48656 GCA_002081605.1 Tropilaelaps mercedesae
CCTTAAAACGGACTCCAGTGCGGAAACTGCTGTGGCAGCAGTATTCCACTGCACCCGCTTATTACAGCCTTAACACAGTGCAGCTGCACTCACACTTCAAAAGCTATCTTGACCTCACTTCCCGTTTGGGCTTTTTCTTCCACTGGCAGGACACAGCCAAAGAAGATTCGATAGAGGTTGCTGCCTTGACACTGAACACCGTGTCAACGGGTGGAACAACAGTCTAGCTCGTGTGTATATGTCCCGTCGTGTTTCTCTCGTTGTTGTCCAGACGAGACTGCAATATCGCCACGTTATAACTGCTACTAAAACCAAAACCAGCCCTTTCAATTACAATCCAAATACACCATTAAACAGCCAAGCAGACATCTTTCTACTACTAGCAGTACATAGAAGCTATAAAATAGCGCCGCGGTCGTTGTACCCACTGCGCCTCTTTTTGCCTCGCTGGCACTTTGTGTGACACTCAACTTTTGCGAGCAACCAATTCCAGAACCGACCAACACGAGTACAATTTGCACACCGGACTCTTCTGTCCTCTATGTACTCCACTACGGCAAGCAAAACCAACCAACATAGCCAACAAGCGGGCGAACCGATTTATGCTATACCATCGTCACCACCATCACATCCACCAGCAGCGCCAACCACTATCCAAAATGCACTATCACACCAGCAGTTGCACCAGTGAACCAGCTCAACTAAACTGCTTTGGCTGCCACCGCCGAACGGCGGCCATAACGGCGGCGCCATTTTGCATTCCTTTGTCGTGACGTCACTACCAGACCAGCGCTCACAGCACCGGCAAAAAGACAGAACACACAACTAGACGGAGCCAGACTTCTATGCAAACACACATCAGAGCGCGACGCACCGACTGAATTTCTTATCCTTCTTCATTCGCTTCTCGTGGCGAGGGTCGGTCGCGACCGCCGTTGCTAGTGAACAACGATAGAGCCAACGATCCAACTAGCTACCCACCATTGGCTCAGCTTGGACTTCTAACAGCACTAGTGAATGTCGCCAATGGCAGTGACTGCATACCAAAGGAGGGAGTCTTACGAGCATCATCAGCAACAACAACGTCAGTATCAACAGCACCGTCCGCCGTACTCCTTAATGATGGCCCTCTGGAACAAATGCTGCATCATTCGCGAACCAGCGTTCAACAGGCGACGTAACACCAGCAAGCGACATTGTCGTTGTCATTGCCTTCGTGTTGTTGTTATTTAATGCTGTCTTCTCTCCTCTTTTTTTTTTTATCATAATTTTACCTCTGCCACTTCGTAATCGACGAACACGAGATTGCTGATCGACCCTTTAAAACTGCTAAGGAAGGCAAGAGTATGATAGTTTTCCTTGACAAAAGCTTTGTCGGAGTTCAAAAGCAGCGTATTAGTAATGTAAATAGAATAATAGCATTGAAGTTAAAGTGAGACGTAAGGCTTCTAAATATATTCTATTGATCAAGATATATATTATCAAAGTATATTTTTCAAAAAAATTGTTTAGTTGTTAGAGCATTCTTGGTTTACTTTAGTATGACCACATACTACGGTAGAACTTCGGAGAGAAGGCAAATATATAGCTGCCTAAAATGCGCCTGCATTTCAAACACAAACCGGAAAATTACCAAGTTTTTTAACGGTTAAGCTGTCAATTAGTGAATACTCTAATCCCTGACTTAAATTGCAAATAACAATGGGTAAGTCCATATTCGTTTAAAAATGTAGGTTTCTAAAATTTCTCGAAACTAAAAACTTTTAAATAATTTTAATAATATTGTCTTGTATAAACGTCGTAAATACATCGTCATTGACATAGTTTGTTCAGAAAGTATATATTGAAGCTGATCTATATTTACTATGACAGACCTCATCTATGAGCTTAATTGAAGTATAATAACCCGATTTCCATCGGCTCTAACGAATTATATGCTTCGACAGCTCTAACAAGCGCAGGGATGCAAAGTACCTCATACTGCCTGTTAGACACCCGGTTTCCATAACCATATACACGATTATGCAAAGCCGATTCGCTATGGATCGCTCTTAAACAAGGCTGTTTCAAGAACATGTTAGTTGAGCACCGGCTCGTGCCCGGTTTAAACTTTATTATACCCAAACAAATACCCAAACAAGCAGATCCATGCTATAAACCGTGCTAATCAACATAATAATTTTTAGCTAGTTATTCAGGACACATTCCTCTACATGCGAGATGTAATTCACCCACGTCTTGTAGATTTAAAACTTGGCAATATGTTCCGTACTCTTGTGTACTCAAAATCTTAATAAGGTTAGACATGAACTAATATTTATAAACAGAGCTCCAATGCATGTTAATTTGTTTTCTAGTAACTTTTCTTTCAAGTAAGTTTCCTCGATTTGTACTTTCGAACAACAGACATAAATTGTAGATTCAATACTTTCTTCATCCGTATAGAATTTGTTCAATGTAATAATAATATGCTATATATTAGTTGAACACAAGTATTATGATTCTCTTTCTGAACACGATACATTTTTTTAGAACTCTTGTTTCGTTTTACTAGATTTCCTATCATTTTTGCTCAGTCAGTAGGTGCTCTTGATTACTAAGCATTTTCATGTACCTACATCATATACGGAGGTTGAAGTGAGATGAGCTAGGGTTACCTGATCATAATGGCAATATTCAACCCATAATATTCAGACGTTGATTTTAAAAATGCAACAATCTATCGAATTGACAGATATCCTTCGATCACCTTGAGATTTGACCTTCTTTAGTACTATTCGTACAATTAATTGCGTTAATGGCTTTTATTTGACCATAAAATGACAATTATCGCTTATTGAAGCAGTTGAATTTGACATTCATGTATCACTCGTCTATTTTTTCTATATTCAGCTAGCTATAAAGTTTGTCTTTATAAAAAAATAGTTGCCAACTTGCAACTGGCGCAGGCGTTAGATGTTGACAAACCACTTATCATTTGATAAGAAAAGTTATAAGGCCTTGTATTCGATAGCGAAACTAGAGGAGCCATAGTTTCGTTAAAATTTGTTGCCGGTTGGAAAAGATTGACATATTTGGAGCAAGGTACTATAACGGTAAGCCAATGCAAATTTTACCGATGGGGTTAAGAGCACTCCACGATTCCTTTACACACAAAGCATCTTCTATAATAGAATTGGACACTTGTTCATAACCAAGGCATTCAAGCGTCGAGTGTGCGAATTATAAGCAAAAGTGTGCTGGTCTGAATGAGCAGTATTGAAATTATTCATCGCAACACCTTTCCTTAAACGGTATTCTATATTGCTCCTGAGCACCGTGCCTTATCAGAGTTATGCTTACAGATCTAATAGCAAAACGGCAACAACAGGATTGATTATAATGAACACACTTTTGTCATATTTGTTGTGCGATAATCGTGAACTTACGAAGTGCTGACTTGAGAAGTAACAAAGGATTCCTGTAGGAACTCAACCAGCTTGTATGTGCTCATATACGAGGGCGCATGCTCACGTAGTTTTTACAGGTATGATATACAAAGGAGATATGAACATAATTTACTGATAATCACATACCACATCTACAAAAAAATCGTATTCTTCGTGAAGCTTATATGGTAATAATTACAAATATTTAAGTTTTTCTGTGACCCTTACATTTTTTAAGCAATCACAATATCATAGAGTCATAGTTGTAGATTCTCCGTTTTTCTTATTCGACAGCCCTTTTTATGCCTAATAAATGAGCTAACCTAAAGCTTAATGATAATAGTTAGCCAATTAAATAAGCTATTAAACTTTATTTTGTAAAAAAGTTGTAAAATAAAGTTTAATTATATTCAAATAATAAGTAAAATACGGCATAGAGCTATAACTTGAAGCTCCAAACTGTGTTTTTCACGTTTTAAAATAGCTTCGCTTAGAGAAATTAAGCTAGATGTCAATATCTAGAACACGGCATCGGCTATGAAGTCGGCTATGAATTTTATTGCGTCCGAAAGAATGCCAATATCGATTGTACGATTATTCGGTGTATACGACTAGGTCAGTATTAAATTGTTCAGTTTTGTTGTTTATTCCCAGCCTCTATTTTTTTCATTAAATTGCATGTACCTTAATTGTGAATATATATTTAATTACAAAATAAGAAGAAAAATCGAATAGCAACACGTTCACGTTATCGTTATTTCTGTAGGAAATATGTTAAATTGTTAGGATCGCATGTCGAGCTCAGTAGTAACCAAGAAATATTTTCTGGGCCGTATGAACCATACTAGATATAACGAAACAAATTCACACTTTCATTTTGCACTTGTATTATGGCTAAACATTCATCACCCGTACGTTGATTTTCGGAAAGATCTTTAAACGTATAACAGTTCATAATATTTCAGCGCTGACCATCACTCAACATTTAACGTCCATGTCTATGTTAACTTAGCGCTTTTTGTATTACGTCGTAAGACGGATTCCATAAAGGTAAATGCCACGGCGGGGATCAAACTGTGCCTCAAATGGTCATCAGGAGCAGAACAGATCCGTGCCCTAGAATTAGCAAGGCACAAAAAAAATTATCGTTAGCGCTAAATTGCGGGCACTGTGACGGTCAAACGCTAAAACAGAGTTCACTTTTACTATAGGCAAATAAATTTCTCTTTATTGTTGTTAATGGGTAACATTTGAAAATAAATGGCTCATTTCTGTCAATGTAAGTGCGTTCAAACCTGAGCAGAACAAAGTGAAAAACGAGAAGATGCTTCCGTTCCATCTATGAGAGAACCTCAAATAATGTAGTTGAAAAAAATTCATAGCTTCAATTAAATTATAAAAACTCGCTCATTTGCTGAACACTGCTGAACTCGATTAAAAATTATGTCTAAACACGTTTTGTCGGACTTTACCTGCCAGCTAAATTTTATCATATTCATTGATTACAACAAAGTGCACGTCTGTCAAAATTTAGTGATTTTAAATATCTTCTAACACAACGAGACCGACAAGTTTCGGTTTTCCGTTGGGAGCATGTAAACAAATTATATCTAGCAACCGGATATATATATATATATATATTTACACGTAGCTGTTAATATTTAGGTGTAACATTTATAACTAGTATACTTACTGAAAGAAGCTCTTGTCTCTGCTGAAGTTTCTATATTTTCTCAAGTATTACCGAATTAGATGAGCTTTGTACTGTTACATGTGTCTTATTTCGAATATCTCTGTGTAACTGAGGTCCAATAATAAATTCGGTCACATTGTGTTGTAACGTATGCTTTCTGCCTCATTTCTGTTTCAATTAGTCATATTATCAGAAGTCTTAATCGATTTTACGAAACTCTCATCTAATTACAGGAATGCAATAATTTATTTTCGTCGTATACATTCTTCCAATGTATGTATGCTTGTTAAGCTTATACCGGATTTTAGCCAGTTAAAGATACATGTACAACTGCATGATATTTACGCCCCTGTGTCTGCATCGCATTCAATATCGTATGCAGCACTAGATTCAATTCTGGTGAATACTCCATGGCACTTGCCATTAATCCACGAATTTATTTTGTTACACAGTAGGGGTTTGCACACAGTTTGACCAATAATAAAAGAGCTGTTAACAAGATACCAATGTATTCACTGAGATAGACTGTGCCATATGTTCTGATAGATTGCATGCTGTGTTTCTATTTCTCTTCCTGGAATGTCGCTTTGGTATCCCATGAACTACTGCAACTATTGCCTACAGAGAAAAATTCAGCCAATTATTGTCTATTGTGACGACGTGTTTTAGCTAGCTACTAAAAAGAAAATCGCTCGTTGAAATAGTTAATAACTTAAAACAAAGAATCAATATTTGCAACCGTGTGAGATAAGAAAACAAATGTGCAAATATGCAAATAAAGGTAGGCCACTAAAATATTCTCTTTGTAGGCGATAGCTTAAATAGCTCAAACAACCTCTCTTACTTGACACGTTGTATTCAATAATTGCTTAGGCAGCCCTATCCCTCTGTATCTAAAGAGATATGGGAAAAAGAGACGTGAAGTCATTGCATTTAGCGAATTCTTGGAAACGGGTTCAAGAGGTGTACAACTTTTTTTACAAAGAACTGTTAGCTAAAATGATATTTATTACTGTAAACTCCGCGCAGAAACATCTACAGAATTTATGATGAAGCAGGTCATTCAAAATTAGCTTTTTGCGTCAGTTCTTTTTACCTGTTTTTTTATGCGCTCTGTAGTTGCAGAATTTTACAAATATATGGAGTTCGAAAATGAAAAGTTTATGTAAGTAATAGGAATGTCTATTTGAAAATCAAGGGCAGCTAGTCCGAGTCAGAACCCCACATCATTTCTGTGTTTCTATTCAACTCAGATAGGTGAAGCGATAATATAGTTGGAAAGATTAATCCTGTTTCTCTCCTGTTAAAGATCCTTCTCTAATTAATCCGATATCACAAAAATGCACTAAGTTGTTTTTTTATTCAGGGGTGATCCTGTACGCCAATGATCATAGTTATCATCACGCACATGGAAAAGGTGCAGGAAAGGACCTTGCCACATGGTTTTACATTCAAATAATTAAAAAAATCGTTATTATCCAAATCATGGGCTGTGGGCCATTCAACTGTGGGCACAGCAACTGTACTCGTAAATGTCAACTAATTTATATTAAAGAAACTTTTTTAGAGTAGGTCGTCGGCGCACAGACCCACGAAAGTTTTCAACAGTATTATAAGCTACATGCCACCCAGTCTATTAGCATATAAGTAATTTCGACTCAAAACGTAATAAGAACAAACAACCATTTTGCTATTTCTCACATCAGTCTTTATTTGTGTAATACGTTAGTATTTATTGTTACATTTTTATCATTACCAGTCCTTGAGTACATTTCAAAAACATAGGATCCTGTTCATAAGGCGTCGGTTCATGTTATCAGCTTTGCTTTTGAAGACGTTGGTTTATGTTATGAGCTTCACCTTACTACTACAATTGTAAAAGAGATAACGTTCTTATCATCTTTCGTCACATCTGGACATAATGCAAAAGGCTGCATCAAAATAAAATAGTACATGCTAACGTGAACGCAGAACATGCATGATCTGCCAACGATTGAGCCCCCGAAAATTTCGAATGAATTTGCTGGTAAAATTACTTGCAGTTGTATGTGCCCTGGCACGCAAGATATTTGTAAATTTTTTAGTATCCTTTTGTTGAATATGCAACAGATTTGTTAAAAATTTGATTCCGCATAATGAAGATTTATGATGTCTAAAGGTATTCATGGAGCATAATAATAATGAAATTTTTATTCAAAATGAATCTAAAATACAAATCAAAATGCTCTGAAGAGCATGCCTGCTTAGGTGGGCATTTTATTTTTAGGGGTTCAGAGAAAGAAATTTAAACAACGTCTTGGAGGAAAACATTTGGTGACAAAAATGTTTGACACTCATGCTCTAATATTAATCATAACAATAACAGCCGAAAACTTTTTGTATCTACTTTTATCGAGTGTTCCTCTCGACACGTGTATTTATTTTCGTGTCATAGCATACACCTCAGTTACATTAGGTCATTGTAGGTTATGTATTGTATCGGTGTTGTCTGCGGGGCTTCCTGCTGCCGGAGGTTCAGGTATAATGTGGCGTCTGTCATTGACTAGTGCTTAAGCTTATTTTCATATTTACTACGGAAAAGGACCTGGAAACTATCATGGGCCATTCTGATTTGGCGATACCAGTTTAGCATATTAGAGCCTCACACACAGTTCTATCGTAGATGTAAGTGCTAGGCTTTAAATCCATTCCGGGTCCTCCATGCATTCTAATTAGCCGTTTCGTGATATACACAGTAAGTTATGTACGGAAGTAGTAAGTCTGACAAGCTTAAGTCTTATTGGGAAAACATGCTTTATGAACAGAATTGATGACTAGTTTACACTACCAAGATGTTGCCAATGCATGTTTGGTTTCGTTATTCTTTGCATTTCCTGCATTGTGTTATAAAATCGTGTTAGAGAAATATGTTTCACGCAATGTCATATATAGAATTTTTTTATAAAAAAGTACCGAAATTGCCAACATTGGAAAATTCTGCTGAACTGGATATCAATTAGATGATGTTACGCAGAGCTAAGAAATTTAAATTCTTGGCACATTAAATGATAGCGCTAAACTTGTTTTTCATATCTTGAGTGAATGTTAAAGTAAGCTGTGTATGGCATGTGATAAAAGATTTTTATTACAAGGCAGGGTTTCTATGGATCACAGCGCACTGTTTTTGCTAAAAAGTAATGACACGAGCCAAAACAGCAAAAAATTACGGTGACCTTTGCTCAGGAAATCCAAAGCAACGAAGCAATCAAACTACGTTTGTAGTTTAGGATTTACTAACCCCTGAATTAATTCGTCTAGAGTTTTCGAGTTCAATGTTGTTTGTTAGGGTTATTCGTTATTTTCATGTTATGGTACTCGTTTGCAAATGCTTCTTTTACAGTTGAATTATAGCAATAACGTAATGTGAACGAAAAACAGTATAAATTCCAACGAAGGACAACATGCTGCTGAGCATACGTAAAGTTTGTCAGCGTATTTTTTAGCTTGGGTCGGCTTTAAAAGTAATTAATTGAACTTTGCTTTATCCAATCGATAATCTTAATGATATATAAATATTATGGGCTGGCATGGCTATCCTTATGTGATTCTATATTTCCAATCGCGTTTCAGCGTTTAAATTTCCATAATGGTAGACAATATAATGTAGCAAATTTATTGTGTGAAATATAATACCTATATGCAGTTGACCACCTACTCTGCTCCACTCGACCGACCTTCTTTTGGCGAGATTAATATAATAAACCAAATATACGCCATTTTTGGGCCAGTTGTGCGGATTTCTCATTTACTAAAACCACCTAACCTGGGACCATTTTTTGTAATTATATCATGTGAAGGACGCATCTGTTATCAACAAGCAGAATTTTCAGAATAAGATTTAGCTCAGTCCTTGATCTCCTCCATGCGTTGGTGCCGGAGCTTGCCTCTTGTGGTTTTGCGCGCCTGTTCATGGTTTTCCTTCAGTCTCATGTCGTTCTCCATGAACTGCGTTTTATTTACCATCACTTTCTGGCATAGTTGGAACGATATTTTCGATTATCAGCTCCTTGTGAATCTTTTCCTGCATCACTCTTCTTTGCTCTCTGAAGTATCTGCACCGCAGAATTGTACCGTGCCGCTCTTCGAGTCCACAGAGGATGCAGGTGGGGCTCGCAACTTTTTCAATTCGCCATAAATACAAGTAGAAGCACGAGTGGCTGCTGAAAATTTAAGTCATATGGTATGTTATCTCGCCGTGAGTCCGCTCCATTCAACTCCAGACGTTTGGAATAAGCCGTCGTGTCCAGTCCCCTGGTCTCGTTACCTCTTCCGCTTCGCCGGATTGTTTGCTCCATTCCGCTTGCCATTGCTCAATCGCCGTATGTTGCGCTTTTTTGTTAAAGACGGTAGTTTCCTGTTTTTCCGCAGGTTTTTGGCTCGGAGATGCCACAGCACACATCTCGCCAGAACAAGCACCGTCGACGTGGTCACTGTCGTGTAGGCTCGACATATCTTAATCTACAAGCCTATGCCAGCTAATGTTTGTCGGTTACTTTCACCTTTTAGTCCACGCTTCTGCCAGATAAGGGCTGCGTGCAATATAATTGACTCTGCCACTGTAGCTAGTACTCGTCGTCTGGCTTCTCCAGCTCCTCTCGTACGAGGCATTATTTTAGCGAAATTCGAAATGGTTTTTCTAGCCTTGTTGAAAGCATACTTAATATGCTGTATGAACGTCATTTCCTGACCTGAGGGCTTGATCTCTTTTTTAATGGCAACCCTGTGCTCTTCGAAAAATATGCGAAGATCGTCACGGAGAGACACCAAAGTATTGGTTCGGGAACCGATTCCCGCGACATCCCTGTTATGATCTTGTGGGTGATCACCGCCTTGAAGCCATTGTGGATGTTTCAGTTATTCAGACAGCTAGCCAATATGCGTCGCAGGTAGATAATACACCTCGGGTCTCCAACGTGTCTAGAATCACCTTACAACTTGATGAGTTGGATGCATTCCGAACATCGAGAAGGATAGCAAGGCATAACCCCCATGTCTCTTGCGGCATACTTATCAAAGTTTTTTTTTGAAAATGTTGTATGACTTCTTCCATTAACTTGGAAATGGGCCTTCTCGTAGTAGCTTATCGGCTATTTGTTTGAACACGTCCGGGCACTCTGTTATGAGGGCTATCGTGGCTTTCGGGGGAATACCATAGAGTTTTGGCGCTTTTTCACTTTTCATTCTGAGGACGACTTGGTGGATTTATTCCACTCTGGCTGGACAGCTATCTTTTTAAGTATTCTTAAGCTGCATGCCTCGATGCCTCGGAATGGTGCGGAAACAGTCGCTCGATGATCTTACGCACTAGGTCCTGCAAGATCGTAGACGGGCAGGATCCAATATTTGTCATTACTATTTGGTAGTCGTCGCCCAATAGGTCTTGCTCCGCCTTTTCACAGATTTCTTTCCATTTATTTTCCTCGCTTCACTTAATGAGCAGTCGGAAATCTTTTCTTCCTTTCTATAATTATCAAACATTTTGCTTGCACAGTTTGCTCGACGAGTCTTTGGGTACCTTCTTCGGGTCGCTTTGCATTCTCTCCTGGCCGCCTCTATCTCCGGCGTCCACCAATATTTTGATCTATGCCGTGTGTCCAGGGGTATCGAAGGAGCAGCTTTTTTACAGGCTCTCTGCGACACTATCGTGGTGGCAATTTCATCTGTCTCGGAGAGCGCTTCGCATCCGCTTCGGATTTCCTGCTCCACCTTCCCCGTCTTGAGCCTCTCTCCGAACCACTTTCTTGGCGGCTGTTATTGGCCACTTTCCTGTTCCTTCATGCGCGCTAGCAGCTTAAAGCAGATGTAACGGTGATCGCTGCAGCTTTCTTCTCAGTGGACTCGCCATCCTTTTAGGTAGTTGTCTGCAGCTTCGTTGCGCATAGTCAAGTCGAGGAAAGAGTCATGATCTCTCCGGCTGAATCTAGGTACCAGTCCATCATGTACTAAAACAAAATTTTGCAGCTCCATCTATCCGTTGAGCTTTCGCCTTCTTTCATCGATGTCCCTGGCTCCACATTCCACGGCGTGGACGTTGAATCCGCCGATCACAGCTATCTTCTTCTAGCAATCCATCTAGAAACTCAGGAAACACGGCTTTTTCTATGTTTGGCGAGGTGTAGCAGCTGTATATCGCATATGCCTTCGTCTTAACCTAAACCCGGCCCTGACACTGTTTTTCTGCCTTTATACCTTGATTGCAGGAGTTTACAAGATGGCAGCATTTTGGCGTCAGTTAGCTATCTGCTTTTTATTGCCAACCTTTTATTGGGCTCACTTACTAGGCAGATGTCGATCTGCCACGCTGTAATTGTAAAAATTTCTAACAGGTCGTGTGCGTGACGGCACCTGTTGAGGCTTACCTGCATCACTTTGAGAACTGAATCCATGATTATCTTCCACCATCTCCTCCGTTTCTTCTAGACTGCCTCCGTCGGTCTTTTTCGCCGCTTGCCGTCTTGGCTTCTTCAGCTATTGTCTCTCTCGCTGCTTGATCCAGTGCGCTAGCCCAATCCTCGCACGTAGCTTTCCTTGGACTCCGTCGTATCCTCTGCTTGTTGCTGCTTTTGATAGGCATGTACTCCTAGGGTCTTATGGTTTGCTGTTATTTGAGGCAGTTTGCGGCTTTGTATCACTCGTGACGCGACATTTGGGGTTTGCAACGAATTCTTTTGCAAGATGACATTCCTCGCAGCATTTGTAGCACTCAGCGTGCCTTACAATTTTTTGCAAGACGACCCTCCAGGAGACAGTTATAGCACCTTCGTGCGGCTCCCACAACTACACTCGACATTTGTGTGTCCATCCGAAACTCAAGTGCTTTTTCCGCTGCTCGCTTTGGGCTGCTGCCGCGTCTAGCTTTATCGCCACTGACATTCGGAGTCCCCAATTCCGTTTAGCCCCGATCTAAATGTTTGTGTCAGCCTTACCTATCAACTTGTGTAGCGCCGCTCGAACCCTTTCGTCTGCAGTTTCGTCGTGCAAGTCCTTTATCATCAATGTCGCTTGCTTCCCTATCGTTACTCTCACTGTCACGTTGGCCTTGTCGTTTAGTTCAATCGTTAACTTTTTTTGACCGCCTTTTTTAGTACGTATTACCACCTTTCTGATACGTATCAGTGCTCCGCCATTTGTCATTCGCCTGACGGATTTCACTACTACTCCGCTGTCGTGCGGGTCTGCCGAGGCATTCAAAGCCTTGATGGTGTCGGAGTAAAATTTCCTGTCGTCGTTTTTGATTACACCCGTATTTTCTTTCTGCTGCTGACGTCTTCTTCTTTCTTTGTCCTTTTCCCTTTCTGCATCTTCATCCGCGGTATTGCTGTCAGCTTGAGTTATGACTGCTTTTTCCCGGCGGGTACAGATCTCCAGTGTTTCCACGATGCCCTTGGCATAGCTGCGCCATCCTTCTTCGAAAGTCAAAGTCGAAAGCTTCCAGGAAACTCAATGATATCTCCCTTATTCGTCGCCTGCCTGCCAGTTCGTACAATGCTTTTTGTAGGGCTTGGACCTTGGCTTGCCTCATGAGGACTTCATGCCTCCGACATTATAACAATCATTAGAGTCCACGATACTGTCACTGGCAGTACTAGCTATTTAGTACATGTACACAAAATATGCAGCTTTCGAAACGAGCTGCATATTGTGTTCACAAAATTTAACACTTTACACAGCTCGGCATAACATGTATAATAAGTATGCTGTTGATAAAAAATTTCGCTTTATTCTTATGCAGTAAAACAAAGTGGCTTTCGTTCCGCAAGTGTCTAGTCATAATACATTGCTAGGGATCGGATTAACTCTGCCTGCTTTTTGTTATTTTTATTACTAGAAATTGTTTTTAGTGTCCAAATATGACAATGTGGTCCTCTTCGAAATGGTTTCCTGTGCGTTCTTGATGGTGACCCTCCTGCATTCATTCCCTCATTTAAGGGTCGTTGAAGATGATTTTTAATGATGCGACTTGAGCTTATTTGGCATGTAACGAACTACTGGCTATTATATACCTTTATTCCGGATTCAGTTTGACAACATTCTTTTGAGAGGGCATCAAAGTAGAGCCTTCTTAGATCATTTTCCTGATATAAATAGTAGGTTCTTGGTTGCTGGCCTTCTTCGAAAAGATTCCGTCCTTTCTCTTTATTATAAATGTGTCACTGACAGGCCCAGATTCTCAAACGAATTAGAAGTATATAGGAATGTACTGTTGAGGTGACGGTGACTAATTAAATGTCTGCCAACCAAACTGGCAATTATTACGGCACCTTGCTGTGCTGATCCGTTAGTTATCCGTTCAAAACCTGCTGTGTCATAGAGCCTTTGTGTGATCAATTTTTTGTGTATGTAGGGTTGCTCAAAGTAAGGCGTGAGGAGATGCCGTGCTTAGGAACTGAAAAAAACTCTAAAGAATTTAGGTGTATGGTTTTTAACTACTAACTGAAAGTACAATCAACCAATCTTCTCAGAAATTTGCTAGTCTCAAAGGTTTCATGTTACAATTGTAACGTACAAATGCAAAGATTAATGTATCCGTTACGCGTTGGTTGGCCACAATAGTTTACACAAAATTTTGGATAAACAAGGTAAATCCAAAAATTCTTATTTTCAATGACACCTTCATTTTATTCCAGTATTATATATGTATCGCAAATGTGTGCCCATGTGATTCAAACAATTCTGATAATCGTTAATATTCTATTTACATGGACGGACGAAAGGAGGCGAGTAGAGCGTGCTAATGTCATTGAACTTCAGCGGAACTCAAATTTATAATGACAACAGCGATTTCTGATAATACGTTAACCTCGTATGAAATTACTAGGTTTGAACAGATTTGTATTTGGATAACGACACAATTTGCACACATTTCGATCATTTGCTTATTAAAGAAGTTACTTTCTTGTGGGTCGTCATTTTTAATTAGTTAGCTTGTTGGCTCCACCCTAACTTTACTTATGAAGAGAAACTACTACAGCAGAATATTGGGCAACAATATTACTCATAATCCAAGGCCTTGTATAACCTGATCTTTGGCCAATTTTAAACACATTGCTTTTATTGTCAGAAATACACATTTCTGTCCCACTTGTTGTTGCTTTTATCGGTGTTTTTTTATTGTTTTGCTCAATCATAATTAGCGGTGTCCCTCTTCAGAAACCTGCCAGTGTCAGTATATAGCACATACCAGAAAATGGAGACCAGTGTAGACCTGTTCTTCAAGTTTGCCTACTTGCGATAGGAATTCTCTGAGAATAAATCTCCCTCCCCTTTTGCTTGGCGTTGTCGATCGGCGACTCACGAACGCTCGCGATGCGGCTTGTCGGAGGGCCGTGAACGGCTAGGAATTCGCAGAATTCTCAGATTGCTCTTACTTACTAGAACTTTTTTGCTATTACTTTTTCTGTTACTGCGGCTGGGAGGCATCTTCGTCGGACAAGCTGTCTTTCCATCGTCGTCGTCGTCGATAGGTCTCCGACCAGGCGATCGTCTCGAGTCCCATCTTGTTTCTCACGTCTCTCATTCTTCTTCTGTGCTTCATTGTCGCCGTCGTTCTTTTTTTAGCGTTCTCGATGCCTCTACTTCTGATGGCGATGATGGGTATGATGATTATGTTCTTCTTGTTCATGGTATTCATCATTATCATCATTCGATGTCGGGTTTTCTCTCCCAGGTGCCGGCTGCTCTCTTGTCGCCAACACCGTCACTGCCCTTTTAGCTGTTGGCCTCCCCGCAGCCAACGTTCGATTCTCTTCATAGTCCCGCTATGGTCTGCTCGTTTTTTGCCGGCCGTCTTGTAGTTTTTTTAAAAGCTCTTGGTTTACCTCTTTTTCTCGGTCATGAGTGGTGCGTTTCTCCATTCCCTTCTCGCTTTCATGCTTTGTTCTGATGGATACTCCGTGCCTTTTATGTTGTAACAAACCGAAATAAGTGTTCACCAATGCCTTCTTGAGATTTGCTTGCATCCATGTCATCCATGCTTACTTGCTGGCTCGATTGATCGATTGTTCGTTAAGTGTATCCTTTTTGCCGAATGCGCAAGGGACCGCTCTATCATTATTACTACGCATCCTGTGTGAGCTCCAGGTATCGCTGTTATAGAAGGTATCTGTTGGTTTCACCATACTGAAACATTCCTTGAGTTTTGACAGTGGCACCACTGCCTTAATTGGACGGACGACAACAGTAAATAGACTTTTGAAATAAGTACAAAGACCCATACGGACACATGCAGCGCATGAACGCATAAAGTAATTTCGCTAAGTAACGCCGACGTTAAAAAAGCCAAATACATACATGATCTCTACTAGGACTAAATTTTTATTAAAATACTTAAATCAAATTACCTGAACTTGAAAAGTTTAAGAGAAAAGGATCAAAAACCTCTTAAAGAGATTTGTGTAAAAAAGAATTATGCTTTCTTTAATGTAGCATAAAAGGCAACGGTACTATTATCTATCCTAGCCAGTTGATTTAACTGGTCATTCCGCGCCAAGATCGTGCTGGTTGCGACGACATTCCTTGGAGCCCCAACGTTAAGAATTTCCAGTATAATAATTGCTTTTTAATGGTAATACAAGCAGCAATGGCCGACTATTTCAACAGCCCGCGTTGCCGCACAATAGAAATAATACTAATACACGCTTTGTTGCATAATAATATACGGCTTGAATAAAAATATAATACCTTTTGGTTCAAATAACAGTGGTGACAGTGGGTAATAACAGCTGTCGGTAAAGCGATTACTCAGAGGTCAAATCCTGTTAGGGATGCCGTAAGATTTCTACACACGAACAGCTCGTCAATACCGTAAAACTTCCGAAATAATCACAATATGAGCAGGCATATTTTAGCAGTAACCACTTATAAGTACAAACAGTCTATAATATATAACAGCATAAACCAACAAATGCAAAGTTTAAAGAGTTAGAGGGCCCACTAAGGAATATTTCATCCGTTTGCCTCATGGTGGACGATCTTATGAATGTCCACGACATTCACTGTGTGATAGTTAAAGCTGAATTCAGTTTTGTATTGCAACACAACACACAGTATACAAAAATTGTCCTTATATTTGACCTTTAGCTGAAACACAATCATATTGTGAAAATCGGCAGAAGAATTTTATCTAGTGTGTTTCACACGTTCCACGCATCAAGCTACGCTAGGTAGGAGCATTGGGGTAAACTCACACAAGCTGGCAGAATTAATTTTATCAGGAGGAACTGAATGCTGGCGGTGACCTCAGGCACCAAAAGAAGCGAGAAAAACCAAGGGTCGCAAAAAGGAAAGGCCTAAAGGTCCAAACTTCCTAGAAGGTCAGAAGAGAAATCTCACGGAGAAATCTTAGTGGCCACATCTCAGCGTCACCAGCTTCGCCCAGCTGAGAAGAGGCGAAGTAAGAGACAAGGAAGGAATAATAAAGGAAGAGACATAGGAGCGGCGATAGACCTTGCTGAACCGCTAAACAAAGAAGGTTTTGACAATATATCAGTCGACAATGGGCAAAGACTAGTGGTAGGCGGCCTGGACGAAGATACAACAACCGAGGAGGTCGCTCGAACGGTGGATTAAATTTCCACTCTTCGGGGACGATATCGGGTGGAAAGACGCTTTTAGCTAAACATGAGATATGTAAAAAAGGCGCTATCCTTATGCCTAAAAGAGGCCCACATGCCTCCTAGGCAATCTGGACAAAGGTTTTGAGGACATTATCGAAAGGCGGTTACGAAAGTAAGCCGAGACACACAACCCTTTATATTGCTCATAGTATAAATGCCGCAGGAGTAGATCAGTGCTCACTATCATTCGTCGAGTAGTTTCCAAGATACAACACACCCGCGGGAGTACGTTTAAGACCTGAGGTTTTTATCAAATGTCGCGCTGAACTTAAAAAACACTTTCCACAAGCTGTTTTGAAGAGCCATACTCGATATACTCCTACAAAACGTATACTGCCGTACTTAATAAGGATGATCTCGGATGAAGAGCCTCCGTTAGTCGTCGATATTGCAACCTATACCGACGGCTTTGCGGTAACAGCCAAAACAAGAGACTAAGGACTAGGGATTTACGAGCTAATTAAATGCTAGAGGAGATCTCAGCCTAAATAGAAGACACAACCCTGGCAAAAACCCGGGCTGTCCTATTCACTGGCCGTAAGAAGTGCCCGTAAATGAAAATCCACCTTAACGGGAGGATATTATACAGAAAGAAGTTGTTGGCTATCTGTGCGTCTACCTAATTCGCAATATGCGGGGTACACCGTAACTCGTCAAGTAGCGATGCTAATAGCCCGGATACTACTAAACTAAAACAATTCCAGAGAAGGTTGTAGAACGCTGACCATACAATACAATGTTAACGTAACTATAAGTAATACACCCCTTAAGTACTCGTAAAGGTAATGACAAAACGCATTTCCGTTGTGAGAGATATATAGCTTCACGCAGCTGAAGTCATAAAATAAACTGACTGCAGTTATAATGAACACCATAATTAGTCATACATTCAATATACAATTACCTATACGAATAAAAAAATGTACCTCTCCGGCAAATTTTTTGGTTAACAAGTGTAAACGAAGCTCAAGAGGAAGGAAGCCTTAGACCACCGAAGATACGCGACAGCATGGAGATTGTATTCTTTGACTGCAGTTGGGATGAAAAGCTCAGTCCGCTATTTCTCTTGGCACAGGAGCAATCAAAAAGGAAATCCCATTGTAAATAGTTCCTTTATACAATTTAAAAGCGAGAAGCGTGACGTGAAATGAATACAGTAGACAAAAAGTAGGTAACTAGTGTAACTACTTTTGCGTTTACTGAAGGTGGCTCGAACAATGTCATTCTGGATAATATCCTCTTTCTGAAGGATAATCTCGTAACCAAACCCTTAAAATGCTACAGTATAGAACCGGTACCAGCAAAGATTTTTAAAGGAGTGTTAGGCCGCTTACAGGAATCCCTATTTCTCCATGACGACGTAGCACGGTAACCAACGCGTGAATTTGCATAGGGAACTGTATTTTAGAAGCTTCTTGCCGTGATTTTTAGCACAATGAGGTTTATGAGCACCAGAAACATGAATGGCCCGAGAATAGAGCATTGTGGTGTTCCGACTTGATGCCACCAATTTTAACCACTTGCCTTTTACCTGAGAGGTACGAGCAAAACCATTTCAAAACCGTTCCGTTGCATCTAAGGATCTCCAAAGTCTGCAGAAGTAATGTGTGTTACGGCTTCTGAAGGCAATTGACATAACCAAGAAATCGTGGAGGCACATCTGATTCCTTTTAACAATGTCAGTGGCTTCTTGCTATAGGTGAACAGGAGTCAACTCAGATATTGGACTCAATATTCGCTGCGCGTATCCTTCAGTGCTAACGAAAAACTCCGGCTTATCAAAGAGAGATTGACGATATGCGTGAGCGGGCGCAAACCTTAATTCAGCCGCTGGGAACGTTAGCAGCTCCAGAGGCCCTATTTGTATTCTTAGTCTGTAATGCACGGCTGCCGTGATGTCGTGTCGTCTATCCAACAAAGGCAGGGCGGGTCGGTGACTTATGTCCTAGCATAATAAAGGAGCATAATGTCCACCGGCAACAGTAAAAACAACGGGACAGTAATCACAACATGAGGGACCCAACAGCTGGATGATCAGAAAACAATGGCAGGCAAATGTCAACAAAACCGTCGCAGCTCCCAATCACTATGTAACCAATACAAGTACCCGTTATCGGACGAGTAACCTTATCCTCAATGTGATGATCGCTCCTCGAGGAGAAGCAAGGGGCTTAGCTCTCGCGGAATAATTTTACCAATAGATTGATGTTCGAATCCCTCATCATAATGCACGAAAGTATACAACCATGAGATAGAATATTTTTGAACCGCCTAAGTAGCTTATCCTTACATGGGAAATGGCAAGAATACCCTTTCCTCCTTGCAGCCCCCTGCCTCACATGTTGCCATCTCCACTCACCGTCCGTCTAGCTATTCGAGGATAATACACTTTAAGCGGATGCATGCGCCGGCGCTGCTACCCTGCCTGTCAGATTGGAGCCCGAAATGTCAAAACCGTAGCAATCAGCCAGTTTTAACAGATTTCGCCTATTATCACCATGTCCCATTCCTCGTCTTCGTTTTTCAAGAGGTCCAAGCGTTTCAAGTTGACTTGTCATCCTGTGACCTTTCTCTCTAATATTTAAATGCGGCGCAAAAACATTACGAAAACACATTTAGCTTTCCCCCATTGAACCTAGTAACTCTTAGCTCAAGTCCTCTTTGGCACACTTGACACTTTCTCAAGTAATGATAACATTATTATTCATATGCTGTAAAGAAACTACAGCTATCTATAGGTTATGCACTGAAGTTTTTAAATGCGACCCTATTCAAAGCGAGAATTGCCAATAATAGCGGCCCTAACACATGTTCAAACCCCTTAAGTGTTCCGCAGCAAGACTCATGCATCGATAACACGTAGCACTGATTTCACTGAAGTTAAGAATCCCCTTCTACCTAACGTGAATCTTCCTGCAGACGTATTTTCTCTTAAATAGTCTTAGAGTTGGAATCACTCCTAACGAAAATAGTCGCTCCCGACACATTGACCTTATTTTCAGATTTAGCCGTTAGGCCCATGACGACCGATTGCACCACTGCAGCGCGAGATGCACCGGAGCTGGCTACTCCCCAATAGCTAAGAGGCTGACGACGTTTGCACAACGTTAATTTCATCTGTGTCCAGATTTAACGCCTCAACTTGAAATACGAGCCTACTTTCCAACTGGGCCTTGCGTTTCTAAATTTCACATGGGCAGAGTGGCCAGCTTAGTGAAGTAGGGGCATACGGTTTTGCAATTAATACACTCGGCATCGTTTTTGCATGTCCTATGGGATGCTCCGCTTTATTGCATATTTTTACAACCCACCCGCAAAGCACGAGCTCGCAAGGTGCCCCAGTTTTTTACATGTATAACATGAGGCAAACGAGCTTACGTGCATTATCTTTTTGTATACTCCGCGCACAAGAAACATTTCAGCAGGAGGTATTCTAGAGAAATAGCACCTGTCCGTTGAGAAAGTACGGAGCTCATTATCCACACGTTTGTTAAAGATTTCTTTCTTACCTCCGATAACCTCGACCTCTGCCAGAGCTTGTCGAATCTCATTCTAGCAAAAGTCCCTATTGACGTGCGCAGTTCTCGCCAAATTATAGCTCTCTGCGCATGGCTACCGCCGGCGTGCCCAAAGGTGACACCAACTTCATAGTACTTTTAGCTACGTCAACAGATCACACTTACACATTATATAGACGAAACCACGATTCACTTTTGGCGCCATAAAAGAGACAGAGGAGTTCAGTGCATATAACGAGTAAGTTCTTTTTGAACGGTTTAATAACAGATTTAGTCCCGCTGTCTCAGACTACTTCGATTTTTCTAGTGATAACCAGAGCAGTTCTTTTGAATTATCCATGCTATTGTGACCCATGCATTTGACTTTTGCTCTCAGTCATTCGGTCCACTCTGTTCTGCATTTTTAGTAGCAATCTTCCGCCCTTCATAAGATACTGAGGCCCCGTTCTGGGCTTGAACTAATATATCGCCGACGCGTGCTCCGCTGGCTATAGAAAGTTCACTCCTGGTCTTGCTTGAAGTTTGGCAGAGGTTACAACGGCTCGTTAAAAAAATGATCGGGATTTGATTACGTAACACAGAGTCTAGGTATGACACTGCAGACTCATCACAAGAGTGTTTCATATTATAGAAGTCCGACTACTCATAGAGGATTTTGCCATTAGAAGCTCGAACTTCCTCGTAGCCACACAAAGGGATGTACGTACTTGAGAGCTCGATCTCAAGAAAGGTCGAAAAGGCCCATTCCGCGGCTTTTCAGGCAACGAGCGAGAGAATTGTAGATCAGACCTGACAAGAAAAAGGCTCAAGCGCCTTGTGTTTGAGAGTGAACAAAGACGGCAGTTAATAGACCTGCAGTCCATTAGCGGCCTATTTGCTTGGTCAGTTACTCAAGAAGTCTTTGTTAGCCTTGAAAGTAATTCTAAATCAGTCAGCGGTAAAAATATTTACGATGGAGGGTTTTAACCTCCATCGTAAGATCTAATTACCTGGGGCGTTGGACGAAGACTCGGCATCCACCATAGTACTCATTTTTCAATACATTTATACGTAATATACTTATCCTTATAATGAATAACAAAGCGATGGAAGCAACGAAGAGATTTATTTGCCTAAGCAACTACGAATTATTTCGCTGTTTTGCTTACAGGATCGCTAATTGAACAAGGTTAACAGTCTTATTTGGACTTGATGGTTGCTATACAAGGCAACAGTTTCTTAAATAGTAACTAAGTGAGCCTATTGTTATAGTAACATTAAATATAGAGAATTGGACAATGTGATTTTAGTTTTACTTTCGCGAGCCAAAGTGAGTCATGAATCCTTTTGTCTTTTGTCTTGTGAGAATAAGAGTAACATCATAAGCAATTATAGCCCAATGTTGCACAGGATTTTTTAATATCCCTTTTTCCAATGAATTGGCTTTTACGACTGGAACTACAAATTCTTCGACGTAATTGACTTGCTTTATAGTTTGTAATTGCATTGAAAGAAAAACTGATTTTTTTCATCCAAAAGCTTTCCCGTATTGCGCCCATTAAGAAGTGGCTCATTCAGTCTCCAATAAGCTTAAGAAAAGCATTTCAAACTGATGAGACATCATTTACGTAGAATACAAGTAAAATTTTGAGCTTAATCGGCAATCCTAAGTTGAACGTGCCAGGCTAATAATAATTCAGTTTCGTGGACCTAATGCTATTTGGAGCTTTCTGAGATTATTTTCATTGCAGTCTAAAGAGATGCATTATTGTAAAATAAGCAGTAGCCTGAGTTACGTTTGCGCAACCTACCAGTTATTTAGGTGGCGTACACATTCAATATAAATTACGCTGCATCTGATGTCCTCGATTATGCACATTTTCTGATGTGGGGGAATTACGAGAATAAGCTCTTCTTACAGTACAGAGGGGTTACGGAACGCTTCATATTTCACATAGTGCCCTATACAAACGCTGTGTTCATATTTAGCGATATCACGTTGTCCCTCGAGGAATTCGGGTGCCGATATATTCGTTTGTCTTAAAAAAATGACAGCACAAGCTATACAAGTGAGCATATGACTACGGTCTCGACTCCGTTACTCACATTGTCCGTAAGATGCAATTCGTTTTGATGGTGAAATTGAAATTTCGTCATACGTTACGATTAATGTCTCTACCGCTGATGACAATATGCAATTTTATTCGTTGTTTCAACAGAGCAAACTCTATTGGATTTTTACCGCTGCTGTTTCCAATAATAGAAATGACATTATCAAAGGAAGACTGAAGTGTGCTGGAAAATTTTACGCATATCTCTCTTGCAAGTAAATTCTACACTGTCACCAGCTTATTTGTCACTAGTTCAACAAAAATGCGTCCATTGTTTTTTCCGGTTGTCGATATCCTCACTCTTTCTGCAGCTTCTTCTGACCCAATGACCAGTAAATCATACCATGATGATGAAGATGATAAAACTCTTCTTTTCAGCACATTTACAACACAAGATGGTAACTGGCGTGGTACTACACTACATGATAATGCCGGTGAAAGATCGTTAGTGGCTGGGAGGAAAGGCCTGTACTGAAGAGAATATCCGGATGCGCAATGAGGCATGTATGGGTGGTATAGAACCACAGTAGAGAATTGATTTTCTCCTACCGTGCAATCTTTCACCACTTCCTTACTTGTAATTATATTTTTATTGAAACAGTGACAAAAGTTGTTTTCCCGTGGTTTCGCTGCCCCTTTCCGACTTAATGGCACTATTTAATAAAAATGCACCATTTACAGTTTTGCGCGCTCTGCTGCCATCGACTACGGCAATATCAAACGCACGAGCAGAGCTTGGTATACCCTTTGCGTTCGCTTTAATCACTCGGAGTAAAAGTAACTACTTTTTACCGCAAAGAGTGTAAAGTGTAGTTCATCCAGCTGTTGTAAGTGTCAGCTGCTATATGTCTCTCTGTTCAAGCTGCTGGCGTCTTACCTACTAAGGGTTTTGATTCCATATTAGCAATGCTTTACCAATATGTCTATACTGAAATAAAAAAGCTTGGGTGACATTTTCTATCTAGTGACGTCTTTCGTTTTTCTAAAGGCTTCCCTATCAACGAGTGGTTAGAAACAATGATGGCCAAAACCAAAAGTGTAAGTAATCTCGGTCTACATATTTTATTATAAATTATGGAAATCAAGCCACCTTATATAAATAACATAGCAACTAAATATAATTACATTTTGCTTAAGTTCTGGTAAGAGTTACTGATATAGTAGAAATAATTGTATAGTGCGTCATCAATTCCTTCCTCTGTTGCCCTTCCTCTATTGGTCAGATAACAAATGGTCTCTATGTGCAAGAAAGGCAACTTTTTTTGAAAGCCACTTGATTATGCGTATGTACCGGAGGTATCGATTGTGTTTTCGATTATAATTGGGGTATTCAAGATGATTAGCAACCTTTGTCTGCAGTGTACTAATGATCCACTAGCAGAAGAGTGGACAATATGCGAAGGCGAACATGTATTACGAACTCGTACAATGAAACAAATAAAAATAAACAAATACATATATGTACAAACACAAGAATTGCAATGTAAAACAGTACCATGCGTGGTCGTAAAGTACCGGGTTGTGGTCCCACCTTAAATACAATGCTTTGTCTCAATTTCTTCATTCTAGAATATCATTATACAGTACAGTTATGCTTAACCAAAGTGAATATCAGTTACATCGCAACACGTACCATACCCATATTGGTTGCGACCTGGCCGCAAGCTACGCCGCAGGCATCGCTAATTATCCTATTATCTTTAGCCTCAACTATAATCCGATTAGGCGGGAAATGAAGTTTGGACAACACTTTCCCGTTGATAATACATTTGCTTGTAATGCTGAACATTTTATGTACTTAGAGTATTTGAAGTAATGCTATAGTAGCTTCAAATTTACAGGCAGAGCTTCTCAAAGCTGTTACACTTTACTATGGCAACTAACTACCAATTTTGTCTACGAGGGAGCATTGGCCTACGATGCGTTCATCCGCCCGGGCTTTGAGCATTCATTCATCCTATTCTTGTTTACGACTTTTTTTTCAACTTCCGGTCAGCTCGATCAATTCGAACGCTTCGAGCGACTTTTAGAAATTGGCATATATGTAATTAGGTTCACGTAAAAGGTCTCGAAATTTTATGTCACTTCAGCGCCTAGAAAATATCCTCTACAAGCTCGCGGTCTATGGTTAATATATCAATAGCTTGGGAAGCTTTTAAATGGACACCGGAACTTTATAAATTGTGTGCTCTATCAAGTATTTTCTAGTAAGAAGGTACGGTACCGTTGACGTGATATGAGCTTCAGTTCTACGCAAGGTTAGTCTTTCGGGCGTAATAAAAAAGATGGAATCATTCTTAGGGAAATTCCAGACTTGCCCGATGGAGCGCCTATAGATAGTTGTTCCTAAAAACCAGTTTATTGATTTTTTGACACCCTTGTATACGTCCTCAGAATACATTTTTGGATATGTGTCGATTAAAGCCACTGTTTAAGAGACGATTACGAGAAGGATTTAGCGCTCTAATTCCATCTAGAGATTAAGCATGCTTTAAAGCGATAGAGTAAAGTCAAATTTCCCCAAGTGTTCAACTATAAAAGATGGCCAATCGATACCCGAAGAAGCCACATGCGTCGTTGACACCATTTTGAGCCAGGAGGCCTTAGTAGGACCAACTGACAGTCTTACTTTTTACCGCTTCAGGGCCCACAGCTCGTTAAGTATCTGTAGTTAGCGATACCTTACTGAACGCGAAGTACTCATGTGCCTTAGTACAAGAATCAGAAGTTTATCTTGAACGTCCGCTCATTACAACAAATGCATGACTGGAGAAAGTATGTCGTAGATCAATCGACTCTTATTTTAAGGATAATATTAGGCGAAATAGGGACCGACATTAAACATATGATTAATCGGAATAATGCATTTATTTTACGAAGCCCGTCATACGAACTACTGTGCGACTCGTTTATGTATGATAAATAATGCTCTCGTGATGATGCCCTATGCACCAATCTTATGACAAAGCCGTGCACGTTGTTCAGACAAGATTATTTTAAGAATAATTCTGAATTCATTATAAAATATAGCGGCTCGCGATTATCGCAAAGCTGTGAATGGATTTAGTTTGATTTCTATCCTTTTGTTCGCAAACTAAAAGTACTGAAATTAGGATATCAAAAGGATAAGGATTGTTAACGGAATTATCAAATAAAACTAGAGTGTGGTGTTTGGAGATATAAAACACTATGAACAAGTTTTGTGGGACCGGAATATACTAGTTAGACTTTGGTGTACCATTGAGGCTTTTGGTAAAAAGTCAAAAGCTATTTAAGACGTGCACGTTTTTAAAAAAAAGAATGAAAAACGATTAGCAGCTTACTAGAACAATGTTGTATACATCTAGCTAATGTAGCTTATAGGGTGACAAAGCGAGATCTTTCCCACTTGAAGATAAATTCTGAATACCGAAAATAAAACTTGAGATCTAAGTTCTTTCAGCGTGAAAATTGGTTAACGAAAGGATGGCATTCCAACTTACTAGACTGTGGTTGTGTCATCACCGTAGTTTCACTTGATGCTTTTATGTCGATTGAAACTTTATCGAGTAACTTGGTTACTATCATAAGGTACCATGTTGTAATCTTACTGGAAGTATGGAGAGCTTAACGAGTACAATGAGAGTTGTACATTCCCAAAAAGTGTTTAGGTAACATTTTAGCTTGCGCAATGTGTATTCATCGTATTTTATCCTAAGTGAATCTGTTACAATTTTCAGAATGAAGCGATACACGCATCCGTTAGCGGGTATTCAAGTCAGTTTTCCATACGAAAACCCCTATCCTCAGCAGCGGGTACGCACATTGTTTTCTGTTAGTTTCTCATTAATTATCATCTCATTGAGAGCAATAGATCGGATAATTTTCATGTTAACACTGATTTTGTTTTTTCGCAAGTTAGTCTTTTGTTCTTAAGAAAGCATATTTATCAAGCCCTATTTTGGTTCAAAAGTTTGCACTTGTTGCTTGCAAAAAATTTATACGCAATTGCACGTATTCTAATTATGTACATATGTATACAGTTGGGGTAAAGCTATTCCTGTATGTTGACATAGGTAATAATGTCTCGACTAATAACAGCGTTGAAACAACAAAAAAATTGCCTGATTGAAAGTCCCACTGGAACAGGAAAATCATTGGCACTTCTATGTGGCGCTCTGAGCTTTATCGAAGAACAAAAACGCCTACGTGAAAATATGGAGGCTAAAATTTTAAAAACTCAAAATCTGTCTTCACCAGACTATTTTAGCATGAAGGACACACCGAGCCTTAACGACGAACCTGTATCAGCCGGTCAGGTAAATTAGGTAAAATAAATAGTTCGATAAATCAGTGTGCTGCAGTATTGTATAAATCGCCAAATAACATTCTGGCCTAAAGCTAGTTGCAGTGGTAATTGGCCTTTAAGGATGTATAACTAAGTAAAATAAAATGCTCTTTTATTACGAGAAAATATGAATATGCATAGTTACACTCACGAGATTTAACTCATACCCATATGTTGACGAATACATAAAACGTGCATTATTTATTGCAATGATTAATTAGAGCGATATCTTGAATGAAGAGCCGTTTTCAAGGTTTAACGTTTCAAGATGTGTTTGAGATGACAAGGCCGCTGGATCCTGCCACACTTCTTATTTAGTGTTATATGTAGTTAATTGTTATAAATTGTTTTAGAAATACTTCTAACAAAAATATTTAAGCACGAAACGTTCTTTGTAAAATGAGTACAAATTAACTTGACAGGAAAACAAAAAGCTGAAGTCGGTGCTTAATATATACGATGACCTTGGAAGGCAGCAAGAGCGCCTCTGTGCAGTTAGGATCCAATCTAACTCAGGCAAGAAATCACCCCTCAGTGCAATATCAGGATCCACAGGCGAAATTGAAACGAAGCATGAGGAACAAGCAGTAGACGGTGAATTAGAGAGACTTCCTCACGTACCGAAAATATTCTACGGTAAAATCGTTTTGATTTTATATTAGCTCTCTATCTCTCTCTCTCTCTCGCTTGTTTGAAATTTCTCGAAAGCGGTAAGAAATAGAGGCAACAATTAGAACACGTCTGTATACCCTCGGCGTATCTAGTGATCTATTCTGATCCGCCGCAGCCCTTTGGTATTTCGAGATACCAATGTCAACGTTAATTTTCTCTATGATAAAGGTAGCAAGTTTTCAATTTTGAACCAAAAATACTCTCATACTTTCTCTAAACTTGGTAGTTTCCAGAGTATTTAAGGTTTTCTATTTTTCTGTTTTTCAATCTATTTTTAAGCATTACAATCTCAACGTTTGGTAGTTATTGGGCTTTTGTTTCGATTGGTACAATTTTGCATGCCCAATCGTTAGGCCATGCTAATGTTTGGCAAAATGGTAACACTCTTCCGGCTGGGAGATATCTTTATCCTGTGCTATTTCTTTGACATTCAAGGGAGTTCATTTTGGAGTTATAGAAAACGTTTGAAATTGCCCTCGTTTGTGGAAATAGATGTTCTGCAGTGCGAATTTGAATCAAATTTTTAAATTCTCTTCTCGAAATGGTAGCCAATGTGGTTCTTAGCCTGATTTTCAACTATTGAACATTCTCCACATGCGCAGTGTATACTGTCCTTTCTAAACAATATCTTTGACATGACGGAGTGAAACCTGTTTTATACAGGATGGAGCTCCCAATGGCGAAAATGATGGCAAAAAACAGAAACATTAGATGACTGCTACAAAATTCTGACCTAGCACTCATGGATATTTACTTTTGGGGGAAATGAGAAGACTTGTCATTTAGCAAACCTGGGGAGAACTGGCGGCAATTGGAGTCTAAGAACCGTATTGGCGATATTTTGTGAGAAGAAATCACAACTGTTGCCCGAAATGCCATTTCACGCCGTAAACATGTATTTCCATAAAGAGAAGAAATTTCAAACATCGTTTATAACCTCAAAAAGCCTCCTTGAGTGTCAGCGCCACTATGAATATAGTATCGTGCAACAAGCGTTTCCAAATGGAAAAGCGTCAGCATTGTTTGAAGTATTGGTATGGTTTATCGATTGAGCACGGAGAAATGTATCGAATTAAGTTGAATTAGCACAAGCCCAATAACTACTAAGTAGTGGAGTTTGATTATTAACTAAATATTTGATTAGTGAAAAAAATTAATAGATTTTCATTCACTCGATAACGATAAAATTTATGGAACAAAATGTGAGAATATTTGTAGCTTAGAAGCCAGAGCTTTATCGTACTAGATAGGCCTTGAGCCCTTATTCAGCAGAGAAAATCAAATTTAGCACTAGTATGTTGGAATGGATAAAAATTACGACTAATCTGTACACTGTCGGATTTTTCTGAAAGGAAAGCCCAGTAAGCGTATATATCACGTTACCTCCTTTCGGAACGTACTTGTTTAAGCATTTTGTTTAGACAAAGCCGATGCTAATTTAGCTAGTTATGGACTTTTTGTACAAGATATTTGATTTTCTGTGTATGTAGGTGCAGAAAGTAAACGTTTTGCTCAATTCATTTAGGTTTAGTTCGTGCATATGTTCTAAAAATAAATGAATTAGAGCCTTTGTCTTTATAATCTTCCCATCCACTCTGACAAATCGTCCCACTCAACGAGATCATAACATCTTGTGCCAGATGTGCTATGGCATTAACAAGGGAATTTTTACAGTAAAATTGTGACAATTAAATAGCGGTTACGCTGCTTTGTCAAACATCTAGTCGTGAAACCAGGCCGTTCATAAGTGTTTCTTCCTCGCAACACAAAAATTATTATTACGTAATAATACTCTTAACAAAGAAGAACCTCGGAAGATTTTTGCTTTTTAAAAAATTTTTGGTTGTCACGGCAGGCACTCGAACACATCGTCAAGTAAGCCAAGTTGTGGCTGAATTTAACCGAACAGGCTATAAGAGGATGCGAATGACGATATTAGCTAGTAGAGATCGAATGTGCATCAATAAACGGGTGGTTCAAACGGTCCGAGGACAAACCGGTGGAACCAGCGTAGACGACGAATGTCGAGCTCTTATGAAGTTGGCTCGTAAGGGACAAGGATGCATCCTCTATTCGAAGTGAGCTTGAGTTTGTTGTATCGAAATGGATTCGTTGAGATTTCAAATAAGTAATACATATTAGAAATGCACAAGTCTGCCAAATAATTGGCGGTAAATATATAAGCATCTTACGCCTAATCTCAGTGCATATGTTCTTGTACTTTTCAGTGTCGTAAGGATTGGTCCACTTTTCCTATACATTGTGTGTTGTTATTAAGCCTTGTCGACGGGAACTTTTTTAAATCAATCCTACACATAACAATACTTCATTTATGTATTTTTTAGACGTTTTCATAGCATGCTTTGGTATATGGATGCTATTTTTTCTAAGGCTTCAGAAGGCGCCGTGCTCTATGTACCCAGCAATGGTTAACCAGGGTTCTGGCGGTGCGTGGGATATTGAGGATTTGAAAGAATTAGGCCAAACTCATACTCTTTGCCCGTACTACTGGTCCGTTCAGCTAGCAAAGACGGCGGATATTACCTTCTGTCCGTACAACTACATACTCGACCCGATTGTGCGAAAGGCTATGGAGATTGATCTGGCTGGAAATATTGTCATCCTTGATGAGGCTCACAACGTTGAGGATGTCTGCAGGTGTGCGACATTAGAGCAATGTGTCACTTCATAATTTTCACTATACGTAGAATATATGTATATTCACTATATGTAGAATTTTAACTATACGAAGGTATTGAAATAAGGTCTTAAATGGGTCCTAAGAGAATGGAGTAATAATTATAGGCTTTTTTTAGAAAAATATATAGAATTTTTCAAAAAAATAAAAAAAATTTATTTTAAAATGGGACAAGAAGACCCTAAGAGTCTTTAATGTTTATATTGTAATATATAGATGATTTTAATTGGGGCGATTGAAAAATAGAAAATAACTTTATTTTGAAAATTAGATTTAAAATAAAAGGTAGAGATACTCTAGGGATAACAGCGTTATTAATTTTAATAGTGAACTACATGTGAAACCAAAAAAATAGCACGGGTATGTTGCTTGCAGAGACGTAATGGGGTTGGAGTTAAAGTTGTCAGATTTGCAATATATCGAAAACTTCATTGAAATGCTGATGTGGAGAAACAAGGAGACGTATGCCATAACCCAGATACTTCCCAGCGTGAGGTCGTTGAGATATTGGATGGCTAAAGAGGGCTCCGAAGTAACTCTAACAGAGCCCCGAGCATTCAACCACGAAAAATTGTGCGAGTAAGTCTGTACATAAATTGAGGTTATTCCGTACACATATATGTAGTTGTCAAGAAATATGCTCGAGAGTTCGAAGTAGTGATAAATGCTTGGCAGTCAATGGTTGAAACACTTTGCTGAAGCTTTACTACTCTAATACAATCTCTTATATCACGTTACATGCATTATAGCGTATTGGAAATGGCCCAGCTTGGCCCAGTGTCATGGCCTCGGACCCAAAGCATCATCGAGAAATTTCTTAGTCAGGTGGCGGACAAGGATGATGTTTTAGTTAACCAAGAACTAGATGCACGTTGCAGAAGTGTTTTCAGTGCCGTTGCCAACACACTTGAGCATCTGTATAAAAGGGATATGGCGTACACAGCGTGTTTTCGGGCTGCAATAAGCAAAAAGATTATCCATGACTTCAACAACAAAAAGTCCAACGCTACGCCAGAGGTTTGTTGGCCTCACATTGTGTACTCATACGTTATAGAGTGAATAATTTGTTGACTTACTTAGAATCCTACATGTTTCAATATGTAATTAATTATTTATACATAAACCTATTGATTAAATACAAAACTTTCAGAAGTCCGCTTTTTGGTTCTAAGAAGGACATGATTCTGTCTTTACAACTAGATTATGAAAATTTATTATAATGTGAAAAGAACATTATCAGGATTATCAATAAGTGTTAGGGTGATTTCAAGCATCGATAGAAATGTTAGCGGTCGAAAATTTTCACTCTTCTTTTTCACTGCAGGGAAAGAGTAAGCACGCAGTGATATGGACAGCAGAAATGTTTTCACTCTTTTGTATAAACCAGGCTTGTGCTAATAATTGATAGTAAAAATTGGGTTGCTCCTTGTTTTTTAAGTCCTATAGAAAAGGTCTGATGCATAATTGCACAATGTCCGCGCTATTTGTGACTCGAGAGGAAGACCTAGGGCTGTATCTTTTTGCTGACGGGTGTGGGCAGAGAAGCCTCCCAACACGATGGCTACGCGAAGTTTCTTCTTTGTCGTCCCCGTCTTTTGCCAGGTGTTACTGAGCATATACTGTCTTAATCCGGCCGTTGGTTTTGTGGACATAAAGGACAAGTTGCATTCCCTCGTGGTTGCCTCAGGAACTCTTAGTCCTATGAAGTCCTTCAAATGTGAGCTTGATATGCCGTTTCCGATAAGTGTGTCATTAAACCATGTGATTGCTCCAAGCCAAATGTTCGCGCGTATCGCCACCCGCGGACCGAATAAGTACGTCATGCATTCATATTGTATCTTTACAATTTTATTTCTTTGAAGAATAATTGTTCTCGTTTTGGTACAAACTTCCTGTTTTCCGTCCAGAAATACGTAGGTATTAACAACGAAACTTTCTATTTATTACATCACAGAATTTCAGGATATAGATGAATAACGTAAATTAAGGCACGCGTTATAATTAGTCATATTTTCTAGGATCTTATTTGACAAGCAAGCAAAATATAACTGAGCGCACGATCCTCAACTATGGGTAGCTTCAAGTTTTATTTGACAACAGGTTCAATAAAACTTAACACACAATTAACAATTGTTCGCCAGCCTCTTTTATACGTCCTCGTCGACTGATAATTGATCATCGTTTCCAGGAGAGAGCTAAAATGCGACTATACGAATAATAGCTTGTTTACGCTGCAAGATGATATAGGACAGGCTCTGGTACGAATTTGTTCCAAGATTCCAAATGGCGTGCTTTGCTTCTTTTCTTCGTACAGCGCAATGAAAACGATGTGCGGGCGATGGGAAAGCACCGGTGAGTAGCTGAAAATTTAGCTAGCTATATCATGCGATCCAGTTGTTTTGATTATCTAGTAAATACAGTGTTGGAAATATTTGAGTAACAAGGAAATAACATATCCGTATTACCATTATGCTCTGTGAACATAGATATTAGTCCAAAATCCAAGTTACTCATTCAACACATTTTTAATCATTTTAATTTATTTTAAATCATTTTGCTCGATCCAATGGCAACGCGATTTTTAGCGGTTTATGGACAAGGTAATTTGGATAACTGGTAAATTTTACCAGATAATCTTTGTGGGATTTTTAAGCACCACTTGGAATACCATTGTAAGAATTGGTCTTCCCGTAATTGAAATAAAGGGCTGAGTTGAGGGTTGAGGGAGGAATTCGTTATTAAAGAGCACTTAAAAATTAACCTAAACGAGACCCGAAACCACCGAATTTCTGCTTCGGCCGAATATTAACCCGCGGTGAAACGTGTATGGTTTTTCTAAAGCCTCGGATGAAAACAAATTTTATTGAAGAATTTGTCAAAACTAAATAGCGGTCAGTGAAGGAAGAATTAACCCATTCCTATTGGGCCCAGTTTCATTTCAATTGGGCAGTTAATGCTTTGACTCTATTTGAGGACCTATATTATCCGTATTATACTTATTCAGCTAGTATCAAATAAATATTAGAAAAACTGCAACTAGTTTCTGTTAAATTTACTGTATCTTTTCTAACCTTAGGCATTTGGTCCGAGCTGGAACAGTTAAAGCACGTATTCATCGAAGGCCAGTCCAGCTTTCCTGAAATGATGCAAGAGTACTTTGAGAAGTCTCTTAGCTCGCGCGGCGCTTTACTTATGGCCGTATGCAGGTTTGTAAGAAAAAACAGTCAGTTAAGAATTAAATTAAAGACTGGTGTGTATAGCCGTGAATAGTTTTTTTTTTAATTCTGAGTTCTCCCTGGATCACCCATAAATGAAAATTATGGTAATATGGTTTTCAAAATACTCCCAAAGGAGCTGAAACATTCACGAATATATTAGTAACTCATAGTTCATAATTCTAACCATATTTTTTATCTATGTGAGCATTAAGTTGGTATTTAAGATAATATCTGTGCATTGACTAACTATAAGAACAGTTTGTGTATATAGGTCGTGTATATTTATATATTCTACGTAGCTTTCTTCTCAATGGCATTCATGTTTGAGCATAATTTCTGTAATTAAATTCCAGGACGCTGTGAGTATCAAGAACATCCGATTAGGAAATTAATTAGACATTAATGATTTTAACTACGCTTTAACTCACGTTGTAACTTGAATTAAAATATCATCGCGGATATACAACACATGCGAAAGAGAGCTTTCTTGTCATATGCCTTTCCACCATATACCTACCTGACTTACGTTAATTACGAACATATCCCCTACAATGTAAGCGTGTACAATCGTCACTTTGACTTGAGAGATGCCCCCATAGTAGTTCCGCTGATTATGTTCAATTGATGCCTGCGCAAGAGTCTACTTTCTTTGTTGCCAATATTATTATTATTAAAATATAAAGCTTAAGTTGTATTATGTAAGGTTTGTATAGACCGGATGCAAACCCCGGGCTGCATGATGTGCATGCCTGCAGTATCCACTCAACGCCATAATAAAATTCAAGACAAGTAAATATAACTATGTTGAATAATTTTTCTAACTAATTTGATCACTGAAACTCGTTTGAAGTTAGCTCCTATTTGAAGCAATCCAGTAAGGGAGCGATAACTCCCTTTGTGTACACATTTAAGACAATGGTAGTAATGCCATGTATTTTTAGGGGTAAGGTCAGCGAAGGCGAAGATTTTCCTGATAATTTTGCCCGTGCCGTCGTTGTCATTGGTCTACCGTTTCCCAACTATAAAGACGTTACCATCAGTAAGTAGCTAAGGATCAACTCCCAGTGTATAAGCATTTACATTTTTCGGTGCAGAAATCCGTCGATATTATGTGGTAACCTGCGTGAATACATCTTTCTCGCAAACCTAGCGTATTTAATGAACGCTGAGCTATATCGCTCTTAAATTGTAATCCAATTATGGTAATCGTTGCTACGAAAGTTGGTTAAAAAGCTGAACCTAATTATCTCTTTCGGCTTACGTCGATTTTTGGACACTAAAGACATAATTCGCCAAGTATTGCAAAGAATGATGTTCTATTAATGTTAATTCATAAACACGTTTCTTTAAATTTGAATGCATGCACATTTAGAGGACAAGATGGCATTTAATGATCGCCGCCAACAACTAGGTGAACAGGTCATGAGTGGACGGGATTGGTATGCTGCTCAAGCACTTCGCGCACTCAACCAGGCATTGGGCCGATGCATTCGGCATTCGGCCGACTGGGGTGCAATACTCATACTTGAGAGCCGCATGTCATTCAATCCTCGTTACAAAGGTGATTGTAGAAGACCTAGGAACAAGTACAAGGAAAGAATGTACCATTGCTCAATTTACAAGTATATAATTTTAGGGCTGACTATCGGTCACCATTCAACGTCCACCGTAGCACTTTTTGCATTATTTCATAAGATGGACACCATAAATGCTAATGTGCAACGACGGGGATAAAGCCCGTGAACCCGATGTTTCTCCTCCAATGGCAGAGGGCACTCGAATGCATCAAGCCACCGAGCTCGATAGATCTGGCAACCAGATAACGGCTTTATTAGGAAATAACTCTGTATCAGTAGAGTACGTTTATGGGGCGGTTTAGTTTTCTCAAACAAGAGTAATATGGGGCGAAACAGTTGGTTCTAGCAGTATATCAATAGCCAAATGAAATTAAACGGAGAATCATGTGCAGCATCATGCATATGCAAAATGATGTGTCGCTAACCGATTTTCAGTAGCAAACCAGTCAGCCGTATTTCTGGTATTAAGCAAGTGAGCAATACATCAGGCAAGCCCCATCATATTGTATTAACAAAATTAGAGACCCTCAAAGGAGAATCTCAATAGTATATAATAACACTATGTTACCAGCATTTATCGGTTAGTTTGCCAGTTGACTGAATATCATATGTATATGTGAAAAAGTGAATTTCACGTATCGTATATGTTAAACTGAAGTACCTTTGCAGTAGACTATGTGCAGTTTTCTCGAACCATGATAGTATAGTCATTGAGCTTGGCAAATCATTTATTTAGGCTTAAATCTTCAGACTTAATATTTTGCCTGGGTTGGTTTTTTTTTACAGAAATGCTCTCTCGTTGGATTCGAGACCGAATATCAAATATCAATAACTTCGATTCGTTGGATAGTTGTCTAGGCGAATTTATACAAGAGCGTAAGACTGAAAACGGAATGAATGACAAATATGATTCGAAAGAACCAAAAGGTCGAACAGCCCGAGAAATAGCAAAATTGCAGGGCGGATCAGGTCTACGCAGCCTGGAAGTCTTCAACCAGCGCGATCCCGTAGGTAGTTTACGCAGCGTCAAAACTTCTACAAAGAGGCCTCACAAAACATGTATGTTATTTATCGATTTCGGAACTAATTTTATATTTTGTAGCGTACATAGTACATAGTAAACAAAGAGTAAGCAAAGACATTTCTACGCTCATAGAAGATTGTGCCATTCTGGCGCCCGTTATTTAGGGACTGAATTTTTGTTGCTTTATGGTTATTAAATTTATAAGCAAATCTTCAAGTATAAAGGCTACCTCTATTCGCATGCTTTTGCAAGGTTGGAATTAGGAATTTTCGACAAGATCACTAAGGCCGTCCGGCTAGTGATTGTTTGACTTCATTGCTTAATTTAATATTATTTATAAGCTAAAGCTCAAGTGTCAGTCACATTTGGTACCTATTGCATTTCAGTTCCAATTTTTCTAGCGCCTTCGAAAAAGTGCTTACCCGAGGCCTCAAGTGCGAGTCCAAGAGTTAATCCTGACCCGCCGTCGTCGTTACCATATTCCGATAGAGATGTTAAAGCTAAAATAGCTTCAGAGGACGCTTCGTTTTCGGTACGGCCTTTCGTCGAATGTAGCTTGGCTCCTCGGAAGATAGCTTTCTTCCCTGTAGATTTCACGATCTCTAACTCGGAATTATTTACAGATTAGACATACAAGCGGGAACATATAGCGCATATTACAGTGGTAATAATGGACTTACACCAAAAAGTGACTTTTCAATAATTATCTTATTACTAACCTTGCTACTGTTTTTTATACATTACAAAAACTTCATGTCTATTGCCATGAAATGGTACATGCTACAACGTTGGAACTAGCTTTTGCCCATATTTGGCTAGCGCCCTATCATTGAAAATAGTCAAATAATGGAATAGTAAATGCATGTTCAGAGATATATGCACCGTAAGATATTTTACGAAATATATGTGTGTTGACTTCTGCGGCACGATAGTGGTTTTTTTCCATAGTAGTTAGAGTTTGTGACTGACCCACTCAAGGTCGCACTTATGTACATCATGGGGTCATTATCAAAGAATGCGTTGCAACTTACGTGCTCATTTGCATTGGAATGGAGTAAGTAGAATTCTTGTCTTTGTGACGGTTTTTATTGCAGCATCGTGCATACCGAACTGGCGCAATCGCGTTTATGCCTATCTGTCAATAATTATATTATCTCAAAACATATTCTCATCGATACTTGCCCATAGGTCAATCCAAAAAGAACAGTAGAACAAACGGAACAATATTGTTGCCAGTGATTAATTATAGATAAAATTTTCCAGAACGTCATCGAGAACTCGCCTGTGAAATGTTCGGTTTCAGCATCCACGTCAACCGCCAATCTATCGATAACACATTCAAGCGACAGTAATAACCCAAAACAGCTTATAAAACCCGGCACATCGACTATGCACGACGTCATTAAGAGCAAGTTAGAAGATGATGGAGATTTGTCTGACCTGTTCTCAGATTGAGTCTTAATGATTCAATCTAAACGGCTGAAATGGTTACTGAGAGAAGACGGGCGCATTATAAAATTAGTACCACTCAGCTCGACTAAGGCTGTGACGAAAGCGTAACAACTCCTTTAGAGCTTCTAAAGGTACTCATTTCATTCCCGCGAATTTTCGTGTTTTTATAGCATTGGTTCTATTAGAGTGGATTAACTCGGCATATGAATGTGTTATATTTATGTTCTGTATTAGCTATGTTTCTGCAATAGCAGAGACCACTCAAATCGAAGCATCTTAATGTTTCTGCTACTATTCGTGACTGCTATTGCCTTTTTTCTACCAAAGGGTAATCCAGAAAAAATCCAGGATGCTAACAACATATAAAATTAAGTATTGTTGAGCCTTTAAAATTTCCTTTTGTTATAAAGCTAGCATATTCTGATTTATTTATCATACAGTTGGTCTCGTGCAAATTATTTAACACTAATGTTTCATGCCAATTTTAGGGTCTCGTATGAACAAGTGCGTATGAGACATTTTACACAGGTTTGTTTTTAAATAATTGTAACGCAAGCAGCAATACATGCGAAATATCCAACTAGACACCACACATTAGGCAAGAATAATAACCTTCTTTTTAGAATACTGGAACTTTATCTAAGTGGTTTCGACGTAAATGATGACTGGTTCCATTTTTTTGTTCTAAGGTCTTTATCTTAGGAAAGTGTAAATATAGTAGGCTGTTGCATCTAGACTAAGAAAATCCAGATCACAATAATATCCTGACCTATCCTACATAAGAGTCTGGTTAACAAGACTCTTAAATATGGTGGAATAGAACTACATTCGTTGCCCACATGGTAATTTTACGTTGGCTTGAGAAAGTAATTTTATTTGTCTATGCTTTTATGGTGATTAAATGGGCCTCAGAAAAGGACCATTTCCATGTTAGTCATCAATCACACCGAAACCAGTTGAAAAAAACGAAAAACCCAAGAAAACGTGTTTTTTAATTTGTTACATAAAAATCGACTGACTGCACAGGTTTTAATGAAACTTTTCATACATATTCCCTTCCGTGGACCCATCCGAGTGAGATATTTATAGAATATTCTAACTATTGCCATAAAATGATAAAGTTGGATTACGTCAGCTTCCAACAAGTATAATACGAAAAGAGCTTAGGCACAATGTTTTCTAACATAACTGTACTCTTCCACATAAAGGACAACAAATCACACTGCTTGTGAATACCTGTGCTTTGCCCACTCAGCGAATCGTATATGCTGTATCGTAATATATTGAAGTTGGAAGTTGAAGATATTCACTTCATATACATAAGAAATTATAAATTATGTCATTGTACCAGCCTTTCAATTATGATTTTTGTAATTTATTTGCTTGCCAGTACAATATTATGAGTACTATGTAACGTTTACTTTTCCCCTTGTGTGATATAACGTCGCTTATGTGTCCATCATACAGGAAACGTATACCCTTGAGATGCTTCGGTTGCTTAGAAATTTTATCTCTTGAAACTTCAAGATGCCTATCTCAAGCAATCTTAACTTTTCACTCAATAGTTTCCATTTAACATCAGTGCACAGATTTATAAAAATAAGGAAAAAATTACGGTATTAGACATATTACACCCATGCAAAAGTAGCAGTCACTGCTGTTAGTAACACAGCGATAAGTCACACTGCAAAAGTCAATTTTAGCAATCGAATGTACCTAAAACATGCAAAAGGGAGATGGTTTATTTACTTTACTGTGTCTAAGAAGGGTTGCATTATACCTGCATTATAACGTTACCGGTTTAAGAAGCAGGTAAACCAATTATAAATATAATAAATACCGGGAAAATTTTCCATATATATCTTACTTATTATACACAGAAAATTATTGATTTCTTCACCCTAAATTCAGGTGTGGTGAATTAAAAAAATATGTAATTAAAAATAATATACGCATGTTGATATTCGTATGCGCAGTAATGCAGTTTTGTTTTTCTTTCTTTCTTAACGGTTCTTTTCATAACTTTGTCCGGTGCGGGAGCTAAAAGATCATTTGAGTTGGTTCTCCTAAATGGAAATAAATGTTGGTGCCAACTAGGCCAAGCACATGATGAGCATCTTTTATATGAGCTTATTGCCTTGTAGTTATTATTATTATTATTATTATTATTATTATTATTATTATTATTATTATTATTATTATTATTATTATCAGCATTATGAACAATTATCATTATTACAAGCCATCATTATGCTTCCGTAACACGCAGTGGGGAACAAAAAGGCAGAAGAGAATGGACAAACAGCTGAAAACCTTGAACCCCATTTTCAGTGTTCGTAAATGGAGTTATCCATACGACATAAGCTTATCTTATATTCCAGATACAAATGTACGAAGTCTGTTTCAAGCGACCGCGTTTGAACGCTTGGATTTACCTAGGGCTGCTAGCTGTTTACGACAATGTTTCAGAGGACATTAAAGACAGGTGGCGACTGCCTCAACCTGACGGCCAACAGAAACTGATTCCTAAAATAATACCATATGGACTAAACGGTAATTACATAAATGGGTAGCACCTCCTGATACTATGTCTTAATAAGTTATTGTAAAATTCAATTTGTTATTTTTCTTCAGTTAAAATTGAACGAGTGCGTGGTTCATGCACAATTTATCTATTTATATGTAGTTTTATATATGCTTCTTTGATCAAGTTATAAATCAAACCAGTCTTTAAAAGTACATATTACTACATAATACGACACAATACCTAATATATATAACTTGCATGAGATCTAATGTACTTGCGACATGTTGGATTTTTTCCAGTTAATCGCTATTATGATTATCACATGAGGACCAATGTGCGTCATTTGTAGTTAATGTTAAGCAATGTAAGTTTGGATATTAGAAGATTGTGGTTGGTACTTTGTTGAGCAGTGGGGCTACACACTTCATATTCTTTACTAAGGGCGGGTTCAATAGTCAGTAAAGGGTCACGCACAGATTCGCTTTCCGTGGTACAGTCAGTAAGTTTAAGAAAGGCTGCATATGAGTTGATAAGGTGGTGCCCTTTGTTGATCTATTCAAGATGATAGTATGGCACCAGGCAATATTTTTCAGGTTGGAGTCACCAAAATGGCAACAGAATTGGGATACCATAAACTATATAAAAAAATCTGATACAATTGGTAGCACGCCGTGTGAATAACTCAGGGTTATTTAAAAAATAGAAAGAGACGAAGCGAACCTCCATGGCTTCTAGCGCACTATAGATGGAAACGGTAAAGCGCTGCAGTTTTATTTCAACAACTAAAGTTGGGTATTCCGCTTTACAAGCTGAAACGTGGACGCCTCAGTTCAGCTGGCCTTTTTGTGGCTGCTCTTGATCCTGAGGCATCGATCCTTACTAGGTTGTACACATATTTTCTATTATCGTCTACTGTTTTAACAATTTGAAGTTAAAATATAGGGTGCCATGTTATATGTGGAGCTGAAAATTGCGGTTTCCAATTTTGCACAATGCAAATACGTAAGCTCAACGAATACTATGCCCAGGCAGATTCCAGCGACTTTTCCGTTACACTAACCTTCATATCGAGACAGTAATCGGTAGCAGTGCCAACAAGTGCAAAAATATTGTGTACGTATACAATATAAACGAATTTATACTATATCATAAAAAGAATAAAATATATGGCTATGTTTGAAGCCAAATGATACGGATAGGCTTCGCCTAACGCTCACTGAAAAGATAATTCAATATCTATTCTCTCGGCTATATTCATTTTGGAGTGAATATGTCAAAGCGTAGTACTCCTCGATGCAAGAACTCACGGCAACAGGACAATAAATCGCCCTGGTTTATCGCGCAATTGTTATTAATTTAATTTTGCATGAAATCTGAAATTGTAAGTTTTGCTTCGATGGCCAAATTGAATATGTAAATGACGTATGATTTATTTTCAGGATGCAGATGGTTAATCCGATAAACTGCATTGAAATAAACAACTTGTTTGTATCATTTCAGTCATATTTTGTAATTTTTTATGACCAAATTAGTGGGACCGCCGAGGGACATAAGTTGAATAAGACTATATTCAAAAAACACATTACCTACACAAAAAAGCCTCACCTTTAAGTCCTCCGTCGATCTGCTCTGATTACTACATTGCTGGTTTTGTGTATGTTCTTATTACGAGGCATGGTGTATGCTTTTCTACAAAAGCGTTTCGCGCTCACGCAATTCCTGGCTTTTAGCGAACAGAGGCTTACTTCACTCAAACTGAAGCATTCCGTAAGTGACATATCTTTGACTACTACGATAATTTGGTAAATGCGATACCATTTGACCTACAATGGAGAAATTGACAAAACCAGCATGCAAATCTTTTGTAGGAGTGCATAGTTCGCAGACTTCTTAAACACGCGTGTCGAATTCTAGGTGCCAAAAGCCGAAGGCATCTTCATCCATTTTTGAAGAAAAAGCAAACCCATCGTACATCTTGTCCACGTCAATATTGGGTCCTTTACGGGTAATGCAAAGCACACGGTATGTTCGTATATAAATAAGCTATAAATGAGTGTTGATGCATTATGCAAAGACAGACAGCGAAAAAAAGGTATGCATTAACATAGCTATACGACCGATAACGAAATGAGTAATGCTTGATGGTCGCTTATCAGGCGGAGTTATTTCTATCGATGTTTTTGACGTGGGATACCTCCTTACCTTCAAAGATGAATGGAGACATTTGATCTGATCAAAATAATGAATATTGGGCCGGTTTTACTCAATAAGAAAACCCTTGTATCTACATTCTAAAATACCGGCACAACGAAGTGATCCATTTGATCGCCAGTTAAGTCGATTTTTCCAATGCTTGCACATGGCAGGGGAAAACTCCAGTTATTTTTTGGAAAGATACATATGATTAATGATGGGGGAATTGTAAAGGGAATCCGAAATTTTGGGGAGGTGGTTGTCTGTAAGATTAAGCTCTAAGTTTACTTAAAAATCGAATATTGGCCAATGAAACGGTTTTTAACCGTTCATTATTGCAATTCATTATAGAAACAGCTAATTTCTTTAAGACGGTAAAGTGATATGAACATTTCGCACGGAACCGATTTAAATCCGCAGAGCTTAGAGCTGTGGTCATTAGTTGAGAAGATGCAGAATAAATTCAATAAGGGAGAGTCGTTATTTTTCCCATTGCGACTTCTCTGAGTCTCCTTTGTGATGTCAATATTTTTTTAGGGCGGAGCATCAGCCAACATTTAACGTCCGCGGTAGCACTTTTTGCATTACTTCGTAAGACGAACCCCATATAAATGCAAATGTGCACCGGCGGGGATCGAATTCGTGCACCTACGTGTCTCCTCCGGTCGCAAGGCGCACACTAATGCACCAAGCCACCGACCTCGACTGCTTTGTGATGTCAAACCTACAAAAAGTGATCCTGGTAGCTTAGTAGCAACCCCACCTCTGAGACCAAGAACTTCGAATTTTTTGTTAGAGGAATGACTTAGACGGAAACTTCTCGATTTTACAAGCCCAGAGTCCCAGCTCCACGAGTAGGTTCAAATAGAACATGTCTAAAAATTGTTTACAAATGCGTTGTCTGATCAATTGAGTACGGAGATATTTTGAAGCGACTTGAACGAAAAAGGCAAACTTGTGAGATTGTTTTGGTTCAGTATGAGTTTGTGAATAATTTTTGTGAGCCATCCGGAGAAAAAATACGGAATTAATAAGTTTGCGAGTCCCACAGTAACGTTAATTGACAATTCGTCAGCTTCGCGACTGCGTCCACAATATATGATGATGAAACTTCTAATGCTGATATTCTTCCGGTTCTTTCTTAAACCAAATAACAAAATATCAGTGTATATATATGTACTGCCACTCATGTGCATTTCACACAATTATGTACATAAAAGACCTAAACTGTAAAAAACTGCATGCAATAGTTGCTGCGGGGATCATCCAGCTTTATATGAAATATGAAGACATCGTGGTTCAAAGTTTGCCCATAATATCTTAGCTTTCGCACATGCGCAAGGCTTACACATTGTAGATTCTGTCTGTACGGCTACCTTAATAAATTACAATCTAAAAAGTTTGCCTAAATGTCCAATTGTTTTTAAAAAAACAGACTTTGCTACATTTGGTGAGATATGGCAAAACTTAAATCAGCGCCATTATATTATTATACAGTCAAAAAATAGGAGAATATTTAGTGGCATTTTGGCGTGCATTGCATTGTCATGACAATCAATACATTTTGCACTTTGTCTGGTACGGCTTGTTAATGTCTCAATGATATGTGACCTTTGATCAACTCGTAACTGAATCAGTGATCATGGGATTCCGTTTTGCGTGCAATTTGAATGAGCAGCATACTGCTTGTGCTTTATATCAGGAGGAATCACATAGCAAATTCCAGTAGGTCACGGCAAGATCGGCCTGGATGCCACCTCAAGGCGTAGTTAAGTCGTTGGTTTGCTGAAATGACATAATAGTATGAGTATTGTTCATACACTCAGTCGGCTTAAAATGAACAGATATTAGCTGTTACAGGCACACGTCGTTACGGGGTAAGCAACGATGAAGCTTCCCTGAATATTTGAGAAAGAGAAGTACTAGGTGTATCTGCTATTATATTCAGAGAAGTTTGGGAGTAGACGTATTGGCCCCCTATACCTGGACTATCTGGAACAGCTATGTATCCTTTCTCGGTAACCGGAAAGTCTCTGCGGGAACGAGATATAAATTTTAAACAAGCTAAATAATTTATTTTGCTTAGGACCTTACCACAAGCTACCCGTGGCGTGGGTTATTAAGATTTTGCTGGAGTTCTATTCTGTAAGAAAGTAATCTTTGGTTTTGAAATGTTGACGTCACTTTTTAATTCTCAGACATAAAATACCCGATTTGCTTAATTCCCAATGCCTAAGATCGAGATTCTTATTTGTACCTGTTGTTTACGGGTATTCACAATTATTCTTTTAGACTAGTGAGACTACACAGGTTTATTATTGGGAACTTAGGATCGAATAATTTGCAGTTTAGACACTACAATGCATGCAAAAGTTGAGCCATCGTACGTGCTTGCTGAGATGATGGTAATGCTAATAAGCTTGAACAGTTAAACGCGCATGTGCCTTAATAGTGTAGTGCACAAACATGCCTAAACGTGACGTGACCCTGTACGACCGCTCTGATTGCTGTGCACCAAAGATGTCTTTATAGGTTAAAGGGTACCACGATGCCGTACATCTTTCAAATGTTTTTAAATTAATGCAACAAAATTGGCTGTGATCAATTTTGACCTGTGTCGACAGCTATGCCGTATCCCTGTCTTTACCGACGGCTGTACAGCTCTTCAGGCCAAGGTAACAACTCGTGTCTTCTCTCTTATAGCTCCTTATTTACAAAGTCGCTGTGTCGTCCGACGCGAATATAAATCTAGCTAACGGCGTACGCAGAAAGACAGAAAAGTAGGCCAAGGCTGTTCGACAATGCAAATAATATACATATATTTTCGACTCAAAAAATTATGTTCCGTTGTGCCCACGCCCAGCCACCGGTGAATATTCAAGCTTTATGAGCTCTACTTTTCAAAAACGTATATCAAAAAACGGCATTTTCAAATTCCATATTATGCCGCTCCGTACCAAGTACTTCGATCTTTCATTCGATTCATATATACACAAAGGGAAATGATATTGAAGTAGCAATGCACAGACTACTTTATTTACTATAAAGTACTATAGCAGTACCATCAGACACACTATTCTGTTTTGCTTTTGCATACCCTTATAGCCATCTGCTCTCCGTTTACTGGCTATCATGCCTGATGCTAAGTGTTCCATGTTACGTTTGCGAATCGTTTACGTAACATAAATGAGAATTTCTTGCCTCAAAGGGAGAAATTCTGTTCGGGGTCTCTTAGACATATATAGCGATAACGATATGTAGCGATATACTCAAGGGAAAAATATATATATATATATATATGCTCAAAATAGAAGTATGCGATGTAGTGATTACTGTATAGTCACTTCTTAATGTGAGAAGCTATTTGTATTTTACTTTACCGTTGCAGTTCCTGCTGAATTGGCTGAGCACTCTTACCCAGTTGTCATTTTTGTTGATAAGCCTATTTCACGTATTATTCCTAAGCCCGTTGACGTCATGCAACTATTGAGCGTTGCCATATGATGCCGGCCGTTTGTCTGGCTTAGGAGGAAGTCTTTATTCTGTTCACGGCACGTCTATGTCTATTATCACGCCATTGGAATTTTTGAAATCATAATGGAAACTGAAGGCCAGTGAATTTATAGCACCCACAGATAAACTTCCGAGCGCAATTATTTTACATTTTAACACAGCACTCCAATAAAAATTAATATTCTTATGTCAGCGATCATCTTCAAAAAAGGCGACAATACGTCTGACCGTTTATCAAAAACAATGAAACGATGAAACAATTAATTATTAGTTTCATATGATTCGCAAATTGTAGTAAAATGTTTCTACGTGTAATGGCTGTTTAATCAGAGTAATGTATTTATCTTACACTAGTTTCAAGTAGTACCACTTACGGAGAATATTTTCATTCATTGTATCGAGATACAATTAATGAAATTACTCAAGATACTCGTTGACTGTTCCCATCATAGTTATGCGAAACAATCATAATAAAAGATAACGACCCTGGAAATAACGGATTCCCAAATAAAAATTGTATACTTATTGTGCAATGAGGTTAAGAAGGTATTAGAACCCCGTCGATTTTGTTCGATATATTTAAACTTGACAAGCGTCTTAAATATGTTTACTCAGCTGTTGGACCCGTCGACATCGACATAGAACAGGCTAAAAACCGAATGCTTAGAAACGCTATTGTAGCCTGCAAATCCGGCGCTTAAAAATCCGGCAATATATGTGTGCTTGATTAGGAAGTGGTAAAGCAAGCGGTCGGCTGCGGTTCGTACGGCCCTTTTCAAACGGTGAACGGCAGGCCATCATTATTTGACTGCAGTATAGCGATTTAAAAGCTCCATGGGCTCAAACGTTTGTATTCAATAACGCCAAAAAATTAAATCTCTGCTGCACTGCAAAGGCTTGTGATTATAAATACAGGTGAATTTCGAACCAGCAGGTATTCCGAATACTTAATGCGTTCAATTCAAGTAAAATATGCAAAATTAAACGCGCGATTGAAACTTCACATCAATCAAATTTAAAAAATAGCAAGGCTAGCGACCTCATTTAGAACCTCATTATAACTCAAATTTAGGTTAGTTTAAGTTTGTCGACAAAAATGTTTAAAAATAATCATTGCTGACACAACCGCGTTACATCTTGGTTTTATCTACCATCAAATGCTGTAATTTTAATTTCCCATTCATTTTTAGTTCTCAACATTGGTTGGGCTGCTTAATTTTTCATGCGAACGATATTCCTCTTTCAATTAAATTGAAGCATCCTCTATTGCAATGGTCATATCTATTGTAAAATATTTATGAAACCTGCTTTAAAATGATCCTATACCATTTTCAAGAAACACAAAGTAAATTTTTCCAGGTAGTATCCTGCTTTGTGAGTTTTCAATTTTATTGATTATTCTTGCATCACAAGATTATATTTTATTTTCTCGTAAACGCAATGTATACGAAATTGGACAATTATTTGACAAATTAACCGACAATTTTAATTGGCATCAAGTACAAATAGATGGCTTCGGACGGAAAAATACATTCTTATAAAATACGCTCAAGGCCAACTGTAATTTAGAGCAGTTATTCTAGAATTTTTCAGGCTTTGTCATTCACACATTAACTGAATTCTAACACACTTTTATTATGTTAATAAGGGGGCTCCAAATTTTTTATAATACGTTTTTAAACTCTTAGAAACAATAGTTGTCTTACGATCATATTTTTCACTGAATACAATCTTTTATATTATATTCCATTTGCAGTATCGCATTGATAAAGTGTACGATAAAATGTCAATTTGTTTTTAACTATATCGATATGAGCAGTTGTACTGCAAGTTTTGTAAAATTTATATATATATATATATATATATAAATATATATAT
>MNPL01011004.1:10891-30241 GCA_002081605.1 Tropilaelaps mercedesae
CCGCTATCGATCGATCATACAGGGCCTTAGTTTTCGTTGAAGCTGTGTCTGTGCCAACAGAGTACAATCCGATTCCCGGGAACAGGGTTCCACGCCAACTCCCGATCACATCCTCTGGAGGGAGTTCGGATCGCGTTCAGTAGCGTACGCACGCTTCGCTGACGGAGTAGTACCCCCACAATGCATTACAGTCCCCCATAGGCGCTCCCACAACATCGACAACGATGGAGCGGCAACAGCGGTCGACCATTAACGACTATCTTAATATAGTTCTAGGGCTGACCATCAGCCAACAACGTCTAACGTCGACGATAGCGCTGAACTAAAATGGCTTTCCGTATGCCTCCAGTCAAGCAGTAGACCCAGATATACAAGAAAAAAAGCTCTGTGAGTCTTGTCCCGTTTAGAGGCATACACCCCGCGGAGCTCCAGCTGTCATCGTTCTGCGTAACTATTCGATTTAACACTACGCGTTCTAGCACTGTCGTCGCGCAACTTAACCTGAACGTTGTATTAATGCGTTGTTTTTTCCTTTTTGTTCTTCCATGTTCGTCTTCCAGCGTCCAGCGGACAGCTCGGCCCACAGTTCGCGTCCCCCCTGACCTCAACCGGACTGGGGTCTCCCCTTGATATTACCTCGCCTCTGCCATTTGGCCATGGCGATCTTTCTCTACTTTCCTCGGCCCAGCTGTTAACCCCTCAAGCATCTCAGCTAACGCCTCTCGTGCACCCGAAGGCCTTCAAAGGCCCCACGGCCGTCAAGGCCAAACCCGGAGTGATCCAGAGGCTGCAAGGTGCGTTGAGGCCCCCGTTCAGGGTAAGGCCCGTTCTCTCACTTAAAGGCCTAGGACGCAGCGGACGACAGGCAGCAAAGGCCCAGACCCCGTCAATCACCGGGGACCAGGCCAACATTGACGGCCTTCCTCTGGTCGGTTACCAGCTCGGCCAACAGACTGGGCCGCTTTTACAAATGGTACCTTTTTCGGCCGTAAGTAATAGAATGGCCTGAGCGCATGAGAACCACCCGTGACGGAAAACCGATGCAACAGGTTGATGCCGCTGACCTCCCGGGCAGGCTCGAGCGCGCAACCGAGGCCGCGGGCTGTCGGAAAACAACGAATATTGACGTGAAACGTCTCTGGGGTGCGCAAAAAATGGCCTGGGACGCTTCCCCAGCTCTGTCGCTGCTAAGGGTGACTCAGCCGACAAACTCAAGACGGGTTAAGCTAATGAGTTTATCGAAAAAGATGAAACGAGCTTTGCTGGCGGAAGTATTTCATTGTGTTGTTTTATTTTGTTCAGTGGCTCTCATTTGTTGTTCGACGCTCTTGGCAGGCCGTCCTGTCGCGAACGTCCTAGGCCCTGACGAACCGGCCGTACCGACATAGTTTGCCTGGCCGTCGAATACAGAACGTCCGCTATCAAATTCTAGTGTTCGCCACAGATTGCGATGACATCGCCGTTGTTCAAAGTGAACCAATCTGTAGCAAAAATGGAGATCGTTCGATGAAAGGTTCCAACCGACGACCAAATTGCGCACGAAACACTTTCGGCGGCGGAACCGTCCACAACGAACCTGTAGGTCGCCTATCGAAAGTCGCCCGACGCCCTCGCAGACACCTGCGTGCCGGTGCGTGGCTGAGCTGCTCGCGGAAGCGTCAAATTGCATCGGTTTGGTTTCCCGTTGCTAACAGGGGTAACCGCAGAGACATGAATGATCATCAATCCTTGTTATCATTCTTGTTCGTAACAGCAATGTCAGAGATCTCAGTTCACGGACCCGACCACCCTCCGATCGGTCGAACTGTACCGAACTTGTCACCACTGCCGCAACCATGCTTTATTCTAATAGAAAAAGGGACCACTGCTCAAACACGTTTGACTGGAGCTTCTGCCGCAGATGTTTCGGGGGTAGATGCCCCTTTTACTTTGGAACGTTCGAGGAGATTTTGTTCAGTGTCCTCTCACTTCTGAGACTCGTATTGGACGTAGCTTAACGTTAACTAGTTTTGGCAACGTAGTTTCTAAGCAATGAACGCCTGTTCCACCGTTATATGTATTTCGTTCTGTCTATGTTGCGGTCCCTAAATTTCTGTCGTCGAAACCATTTCAAGTCAGGATTAGCTTAACGAGGATGGCGTTGAGTCATCCTGAAACTGCCGTGTCGTTAGCAGCAACTGACGAACTTCGCCTTCTAAAATTTAGTAGAAGCCGAAGTACGGCAAAGATGTACTTCCCAACGCGATGAAATTCTAAGCAGATCTCCTTCAGGAGAGGCTGAGGTGCTATGTAAACGCGCTTCGCCTAAAGGAGAAGTACTAATAATAGTTTAGTAGTAGTTTACAGGTCGTGAGCGATCGGTGCTGGTACTCCAGGTACATCGACCGCTAGAATAGCTAACGAGAGATTAGAGACTTCATTTTAACTTCACCGAACCGTACTACCAGTACAGAACGGACAGGATTGATATCTACCAGTGGAAGAAGTTCGATCAGAGATCTGTATCGGTGACCTCACATGCGTACCCCAAGCCTTTCCTACAGTCGGAACTGGTCGACTTCGTCTTATGTTAACCACTCACTTCCCGAAAGGTCCATGTGTACTGAGATCCTTTGCATTAAATTCCTGTTGAAGAGAAGGTTTGCATGTTTCTTGCCGCTACTTTTAAGGCAGATCTTATTGGCAATCATTCCCCAATAACTTGTTCTATCTGGGCATTTTTTCAAGATCCCGTTGAAAATGCCTTTTGTGACCTCATCCCGTACTTCCACTGAATGTGCATTTGGACACATACACTCACTGAAACACACACACACACACACACACACACACACAACAATGTGACGTCAGGAGCAATAACAATATCATCAGCATTGGCGTGCCCGTCTACCATTCTGCCTGCCTGTCCCCTGTGATCTTAGGGAACGTATTCACTAAACGACAATGGCTATACTGTCCCTAACCCCATGCTAAAAGTGAGGAGATTGTGTTGGCTTTTTGTTGCTTGCCGATTTAACACGATGCGGAGCTGTTTAACTCGTGCTTGACACGGGTAGATGTACAGGTCCGAGGAATACTGGACTCAGTCAACGCTAACGTGTCGCTCCCTTTGGACAAAATATCCTGTCGAGCACTCGATTCATTCTATGGCGCGTTCAAGCTCATACGCGCATGTCGGCTAGCCACCAACAATGCAGCCATTTTGTGCATGTAGACACGTTCATTGCAAGTGTTGGCTTTGTCCTGTCTTTTTTTTGCTGTGAGTTCGTCGTTCTTGATGAGTGCACTGAGAATACGCACACTCGTTAATAGCTCCTATTTCGATGTGGTTATCATGCGATTAAACAGTTGTCCGAAGACCTGATACGCCGGCCTGGCGAGTAGGACCAACAGCCGCATCGGTTAAATCGTGCCTCCATCGCTAACAGACAAATGTCACCAAGCACTTGCCCGCCCGTGTCACAGCTGTAACGCACCCGCTCTATCTCGATAGTTACACCCGGGTATCTCTCACCGAAATCGCTTTTTCCCTATTTATCCCTCGCCCTCCTCCCCCTGTTCCCTCTCCGTCACTTCATCGAATCTGTCACACTGCATCCGAGACATTTATCGACTAACGCTGTTTGTTTGCTCCGCATCTTCCACAAAATGGCCTCGACCTCTTCAATTCGATGGCCTTCTGAACTCTTTTTCCGTCTTCAGGTGCCGTTCAGAACTTCCGCCCACGCCGTCGCCCCCGCGGCGTCGGTGCCAGCGCCGGTCTCGCTGCTGCCCGCTCCTCTGATCTCAGGTTACGGGACACCGATTTTGCTCCCAGTCAACCATCTGGCGGTTAGAGGACTGGGCAGCGTCGACAAACGTCAGGGCGCCGGCGCCACCCGGAAACCGCAGACCAGCACACCGGTAAGGAGTCGTTGTTTGTTGGTCGTCTTCGAGCGTCGCAACCTCGTAGATTGAGGAGATCGTCGGTTCGAATCTGGCCACCGGATATTATGCCGGGGGGCTGAACAGAAATTTTAGGGCCGAGCACATCAGCCGACGTCGGCGCTTTTGCTGAAATTGACGTGTCGCTGGTTTCTGGGGGAATTTTTAGGAATCTAAAATGTTAAGACTGAGTTAGGGCGGTGACCAGACACCGACGGAGGGAAAAACTACGTCCATTTCGTTGGTCGTGTCAGCAGCTGCTTGACGTTGATGATCACTATGGATGGGTTTTCAGCACTTCAGCTTTCTTAGGTATCCCAAGAGTGTGCCGATCAATGACTAATAAACATTCTGTGCTAAATATTGGATCGCTGCTAAACAGCGAACGGAGCTTAGAATCTTGAACTTCGGCGTTCTACTGCCATTGAAGAACTACGTTTAGTCAGCTCTGAGCTAGTCGATACCTTCGATGAAATTGTGTAGAATTTACCGTTTAAGCCAATGCGATTCACTACAAAAAGAAACATCAAACTAGACAGTATCTTTCTAGGTGCTTTCCCTATTGAGAGACAGCAACACTGACCGATATCCACCCGCTAAGTTAACCAGTCGCCAAGAAATTATCAAGTAATCAATATATATATATATATATATATATATACAGCAATTCTTGAGAACATATTCGACTCTATATTCGATTCAACCTCTCGTTTACTCGTTTGTACGGCAAACAAGCAAAGCATCATCTCAATAACTGGCAATATCAGTAACTGCTTCGTTCATTACGTTTGCCCCTAAAAACAGCGCCCCGTCGACCCCTTGATCGCCGCGCTAAATGCCCCGTTCCCATCAAGCAGACAACGGAATCCAACGAGCCAGTCATCTTCATCCGACGAAGATGAGGAAGAAGAAGAAGACGACAGAAAAAAGAAGAAGAAAAAATAGAACCACTAAAAATATTACAGAGATAACGTGCCCAAGCGTAAAAGTGACAGAGCGAGAGAGAGAGAGAGAGGGAACGAGCGAGAGAACGAGAGAGTGCGAGAGAGAGAGAGAGAGACAATTAAACGTCATTATCGCCTCAGGAAGGATCGCGTCTGAGAAGGCCCCAAGATAAAGGGCGTAGGCTAAGCACAGGCATTTTTTCGATGACGAATTCTGAAAGTTCAACAAATTCACTAGCAAAAACGCACTTCCCCAGTGCTACAGGAAAGGGAGATGGCTTTCGGAGGGGGTTAATAATAACAATTACGCCGTGAGACTACATAAATGTTATGTGTATAGGGGAGGGGGGTAGGTAGGAGGTTTTTGGCCATGAGGATAATGCATCCGATTTTTCGTGCCTAGAGAAAAATAGCAAAAATGGATGCGACGATGGCGAGCTTCGGAAGGCTATCCTGCCATTGCGTGGATCGGGTTGATCTTGAAGCAGTTTTACCGATGCTATGGCTGTTCCGCGGCGTAATTGCCTGTATTTTGTTGTCGTTTTTATTATCTCCGTTTGGGTTGGTCAAGAAGCTACATAGGAACCGGAACATGTCGTCGGTGGGCTAATATTTTTCTATGGCCATCCCTGTCGTGAGGATGGCCGCACCGGCTAGGTCGGTAGCTGTGGAAGCTCTGATCTTGTCTGATTTTGAGCATGACCGAATCCAATGAGGACAAACGGCAAATTCAGCGGCGGCGGCGGCGGCTCAACGCTGTGCCATCATAAAAGTCGCATTATGCAATTCATTTGCAGTTAGAATCCTCGATTTAGCCAATAAATAGATGGCACGAGGGTGCATCGCATACGTTGCTCATCTAAATATGAATCGATTTTCAATGTATTTGTTATCAGAGCAGTGGCCGACGCTAAGCCAGGGACGCCCAGTGCGGACGTGAAAAGCACACAGCATTAACGCCAGCATTAGGTGACCCTGATGTTGTGATTTCATCGTCACAAATATATACAAATGTAGTAAAGCCCTCCCTTCGTTTCATAGCCTCATGGGGGCGAAAACTATGGACATTGCTACAAACATGTCAACACATCAGCATTGAAAAAAAACGTGAAAAAGCAAACCTAAGGTTTGGTCCTCGGAGCCCTGGAAAAACGCCATGAGAAGGAACTATCGGCCTATTCTAGACCGTTGGAGATGACGGATCACGTACGGGGAAACACCTTCTGAGCTGAGCGTACCCAATGTACAAAATACACAGCAACTTGTTCGCGCGTCCTCGACCCCGGATGATGACGCCGGACGTCTCGGTTCCCACGACGACAACAGCACAATTCGTACAGCCTAGAACCGGCCGGCCACCTGATCATTTGAGACTGATTTGGCGGATCTTGCGTAAAAAGTGCCGTGATTGTCTGATTATGATGATGATATCGTCTCCAGATTGAGGTCTCTTCTGTTTTGACTGGTCATGGCGTGTCGTCCGGAGTCGATGGGTCCTGTAACAGTTATGCCGGACACCGTCTGCTGGAAAACAATTTACCCCATGTGATTGAATCCTTTTGATGAGTTGTATTTTGCCGCGGGAAGGGAGCCGTTAGTGGACGTGTTCCGTCGAGTCGGTTAGGCTTCGTAGCCCAGCAAAAGGGGTCGCCCGCTCAGACCGTTCAGATGACGATGTTGACAGTGTTGTGCGTCTTGTTATTTATTCATTTTATTTACCAACACTAATGAGCGTCAACGAATCAATGCAGTTTTCGTGGTAATGAAACAATGACAAAACATATTAATAGGCCATGAGCCAGTTTTGCGCGCTACACTGGTTGCGGGTGTTGATTTAGCGAACAATAAATACGTCGGCCATATTGGCCACCTGTACATAGCGAAGCCATTTAAAACGAGTAATTATTAATAAAACGAAACTGGATTAAGTTGTCTTTTTTCCCTCATCTGTCCTAGCAGTAGCAGTCATCATGTAACTACTAACTAGACAGTGAAGAATTTCTGTCGATTTCTACGTGAATCGTTCAAGATCGATGACAGGTAGACAGTTCCGCGTTGGTTACACCGGTAGCACCTCCGTCCGACGCCGAGAGTTGTGCTTATTTTTGTGGCGGAATTCGCACAGCGCAGCCGCCGTCGCCGGCGTGACGTTGTAGAATTCCGCCACCCGACCTCGCGGATTCGCTCGTGTAATCTACCAGCGAGCGGGCGAGCCACGTGCATGTTCCCGATGACGAAAATGGATTTCACCGAAATAATCGCTCGCAATTTTGGGTAGCCCGCCTTGGGTTTGATTTTCGTATTGTCCTAGCACAGATGGCGAAGCCGTACCGCTTCCTTGAAATTCGGTAGTAATATCGCAAACATTTAGATCAAAAATAGCAACCAGCAAATCGTCGAGTCCATGTAAACGTTTTCGATCTCGACGAGTTCAACGCGCGCTCACTTTGGACTAGCTTAACCGATATTACTACGAAAAAGGCATTGACTGAGAAAAAAAAAAAACTCTTTTCTACGGTAGCGTGAGCAAAATACTGCCAATGGCCACCGGCTGGTTTGAACGCTTCGAAATAGGCACCTTCAAGAAGGATACTAATAGAAGAAACAGAGCTCTTCGTGGCTTTTCGTCCGATTCGTCCCATTTGTCGATCTCTATGGAAAGGAGCGTTTGTATTTTCTCATCCACTTCAACATCGACCCGTTCGCTGCCTTCTAGTCACTTAACAAATCCTGCTTCTTGCTCGTTCATCGCCGTCATAACGTCGTGTTCGCGGCGTTTCAACGAAAGCTCGCGTCGCTTGTGGTCGCGTTTCATCGTCAAGTAGGCCAGAGACCACTCGTAAGCGACCACCACCACCTTCAACCTCCATCTGTTTGGTTGACGCAACCACACGACCACATGCGCACGCGCGCGATCGAGACGCGCACTCCTACAACACTTAAACGGACACCAAACGGATTGATTCACTCTCAGCATTGTCGGCCAATGCGTACCACGTGTCTGCTTCGAATTCTACGTTTGGCCGTCGACGCTCGTATCGGCATCGCGTCGACGTCACGCGGGCTGCTCATTTGCCACTGCAACGTACGGACGCAGCGCGCCTCAGAATCCCACGGCTCGAAGCCAGAGTGGAAAAATCGTCTGCTATGCGTGACGCGCAATTCGGAGCGAACGCGCCAGATCACGGTTGTCGAGAAGCAAAAAAAAATGAAGAGGCCGCGTAGTGGAAACCAGAGCTGGACGGCAGGCAGACGTCCATTTTTGTTGACGTGTCGGCTTCGTTTTGTTGACGCTCGTATTCCAACGAGTCGCCTGTACGAGAATAGTTCTACCGAGTTGAACGCGTTGGCTGCAGACTTTCCGGGCACCATTTGATCCAGGCTCCACGCCGGGGCGGCGCCGCTACGGAACGTTTATTTCCGCTCTACTGCGTCGGCCTGATGAAACGCGCGTGCTTATTTCGACCGCAAATCGTTCACGCACTCTGTAGCCGACAGGCCACGCCCCGCCACATGGGCGGATGTTCGTTCAGGCCTCCCGCTCCTACGCCGCGGCCTTGGCTAACGCATCGCTGTCAGCTGACGCGTTGTCGCTTCTGCGACATTTCCTACCGTTGCTGAATGCCCAGCGTGGGTGAGTCGGGACGCCAGAGAGTAGATGTGAGCAACATGCGCGTCGAACAAAAAAAGCAGAGGGAACAGCGTTGACTAAGATCGCCAAGAAGGGCCGCCCTGTGGAAGCCGCCACTGACGTCTGCGTTCGACTAAGAAGCGCGCGCGGTTGCCTCGTCGTCGAAGTTCGACAAATTCGCTGATTGCGCTACACTGCTGGAGAGGCTTGGCCCGTTCGGATCTTCTTAGCAACGTGCGTCGTACACTCAAATTTGTCTACACAGAACGGTCAAGGTAATGCGGCAACGGTGGCGAACTTGGGCTGGGGAGCATGGCTGAGGTAGGCAATTTGCCCTCATCGTTGCTGTAGTGGTTAGCCTATGCAAAACAGCGGCTGGGACATATCCAACGGGAAACTAAATGTAACCGCAGCGTCATTGGGATAGCAGTGTTTGTGTGTGTTTGTGTGTGTGTGTGTGTGTGTGTGTGTGAAGTTGAAAACCAATTCGGGGACAGGAAGCAGGGACGGACCACCGCGGAAGCATCGAAGCGGATGATAAAATATGAAAACGTCAATGCGACAAGGACGATCCTTAGAGAATGCAATGATGAAAAAAAACAATACTAATAATTGAAAAATGTAATAATAGTGATCATAATAATATCGTAGACAACATCAATATAATAAAGCAGTAACAACAGCAAAATAATAAAAATCCCCAACAACGATATAAACCCCGACATGGACAACAACATTCCCTGCATCAGCAGCATTACCAACGAAACCAAACGAGCAAAGAAAAGAAACACACACAGGCACACAAACACACACACAAACACACACACACACACTGATTTTGCCGGCCAGCCTCCCACCCTCTCTTCACGTCGTCGCCGTCGCCGCCAAGCGACGTCTGCGCACTTCGCTACGTTCGACACTGCTACAAGCGCCGACATCAGGCCGGCCTACCGGCGGCGAGTTCGCGTCGCTCGTCGCCGTCGACGGCGGCGGCGGCAGCTGCGGCGGCGGTCGACTTGGCCCGTCGGCGTTCGTCCGTCCGCCTTGTATCACCGCTAACGCGGTGCTCCAGCGGTCGGCGCCGTCATTGACACTCGACGCAGAGGAGCGTCTGACGCTGGCGGCTGGTGCGTTGTCGAAAGGGGGAGGGGAGGGTGGCCTGTGTGGCTGGAGACGGCGCTGGTTGCTCCGCGGGTGAGCTGATGCACTCACAGTCGTGTGCGATTGGCAGGGCCCGCCGGTCCTCGGGCGCACTTCCCTGCTCCGGGCCGCCTGCTCCGGACAGCTTTTGCTGTAGTCCGCACGGCTGCTCCCAGTGACCGCAGCGGAGTGACGAGCATCGCTGCTTCACGGCCGTACGGTCAATGTGATCTGTTCCGGTCAGGCGGGTGACTGTGGTGGCCGGCGTCGGCTCACTGAAGATTCTCGGTGCGCTCGTCGTCGCCGACGAGTCCAACCCGAGAATATCCAGCAGGTGCTCCAGGCGCACGGAGCGCCTAAAGCCAGTTGATTGACGCTCCGACGACTTCGGCTCTGGTGGCCGGAGCGAACGGGCGTCCGGTGGAGCTCAGACGCGAGGGATACGCGAGCAGTTGAAAGGGGTCAGTTATGCGCCAACCAGTGAAGTGACAGAAGCGCCATACGATTCTATGGCTTGGCTCGATTCGCGGACGGCGTTCCCGCAGAAGACGGACCTCCGACGACGACGACAGCACTCGCCTGTCACCGCGTTTCGTCGCTAAGCGGCAGCGAGACCGCGTACGGTTGGACGCAGACGCCCGACGAAGTAGAGCAGAAGTGGCGAAGAAAATCGCGTAACGTCGCCAAAAGAAAACACGACGTCAGCTCCAACTACGCCGGAGCGACTCAAGCGACCGTGGCGCGTGGAGGGGCTTTTTCTACCGTCGACATCGCCCACTAATATCGTCCACGAATCGGAGTCGCCTGGAGCACCTCGTCAATTCGTGCCGGCTGATAGCCGCGGTGCGTAGATCTACGATAGAATCCACCACTGAAGCAGTACCCCATCGATGTGACACGAGTGGTCACGAGAAAAGTGACGTCGCGAGTGCCTCAGTCGGTCGGAGCACCTCGACGCCGACGAGTCGAGGCGCTTAGAATGTAGCCGCCACGAGGAGTGAAGTTCCTTAGTATAGACTAAATGCGTGTCTGGGGTCACGTGAACGATTTCGTTGTTGCGTTTCCTGCGTCTTGAGTGCCCTGCAACTGCCATACGGTCGGTGTGTGTGTGTGTGTGTGTGTGTCATGGTACTCCGCATCTCGTACGTGTGTGTGGTCGTGGAGGTGCTCCGCCTATGCGTGAGTGCCTGTACTGAGCCCTGACTTGACTCCTCCGGGCGACCAGCCCGACATCGAGTTGGCGGCATTTTTTTTCTGTCCGTGGCGTTGGTGGTTTAATTTTGTTCTCCACACACGAGTGACGCGTAAGCTGCGCGCGGAAATCCCCCGAAAAAAGCACGAAATAGCTGAAGGAGACATCGTCCGCCGGACGACTTCGTCAATCGTTCAACGCGTCGGCCATGCTCCGTCCGCGTTCGAACGGTGATTCGTGCAGAGATCCGGAGCAGAGTCGTTTGGTGCGCGCTGATATCCTGTCACGATAAACGACGACGACGACGGCGAACAGTAAATCGATCAGTGGCCGACGCTCCACCTCGATGGTGAAGACCTGGCGGAATCCGGCGACAACACGAACAACCGCAGCTCCTCGGAAGAATCGCAGGTAAACCTCTTCAAAACGCGCCATCAACCTGTTCCCTCCTAGCGTTGGTCGAGTGCGTTCCCGACGTCGACGCGCTTTTTTGGGTAGTCGGACCGTTTCGTAGGTATGGCCCGAATATATATTTATATGTGCGTATTGTGATTATTGATTGAGTGATTGAGATTGTGTCGATATTCGATGAAGTGTCGACGTGTTCGCCACTGGTCGCGGCGCAGGAGAAGTCTTCCATGGTCAGTTTCGAGAGGCCGAAACGCAGGGGCTCGCAGGCCTCAAATTGGAGCAAACCACTTTGGAAGTCGTTGCTTCCGGTACGAAGCAAACGTCGAGTGACGGTTGGCAGAAAAGCGTTGCATGGATAACACGCTTTCAGCTGGCAGAAATCGGTGCAGTCGTCTGTGTTCTTCGCTGACACATCGAACGGTTTTGCGCGTTTTGTCCGGTCGATCAATAAACACTCGTGGTGACGGTTACCGTGTCGGTGGACGCTGCGTCTATCGAAGATGAATGCCAAAATGGTGAATACGCTGGAAAGCTAGTTTTTGATAGAGTTATATTCAATTACAGGCAAGTAAACTGCTACTGGAAGGATTTTTTTTTTCGAAATCATGTCTTAGCGGTGCCACGACCTCGACGTGGTCAGGCCTTCCGCTAAGTGAGCCGAAGTTCTACGTGCGGATAGCTCAAAGAGTCGGACAGAAACGAACGGCGCGATGTTTCTCTGTGAACGTCTACCTGTCCACAAACAACATGTTCTACCTCTCGCGACAGGACGATCCTGTCGGTAGACAAGTCATTTTGTGGCGCCACATGAGTTCTACCGAACTTGCGCGTGACGTACAGCGAGGCGATGAAAGTGTTTGCCGCGTTGATGCACCCGTGATCTTCACATCTCGTAACCGTCATTGGGCCGGCGCGCTTTAGAGCCGATTCACTGGCCAGTGATGACGCCACACAAGAGAAATACGAACAACGAGTCCAGAACCCGACCGCTATACGACTCTTCGGGACCTCGTGAAGAAGCAGCTGCTCGCGCTATTGACGCGCCTCGATACACGGACGCTAAGAATAGCTGGACGCGCAGCAGGTCAATGCGAAAGGGCCTTCTGTCGTGTCCTGCCGACACAAAAGCCACCTGTTTCAGGGTGCGCTTCTCAAAACTCGGGAAAGCGTTTCGGTTCACGACCTGTTCGGCATTGCCTGTTGAGCGTACGCGACAGAAAAATCGTGGATCAACGATGCCACAGCAGCGAGGCCATGAGGAAAACTGCAATAAGGCGATCTGCTATATTTGACAGGGACGTACACACTTCTCCGCCGACCCGGGTCGGGCCGGCGGAGAAGTGCGCCGTCTGTTGAGCCGAGCCGATATCCGACGACGCCCAGAATTTCGAGACTGTCTCGAACGATCTGAGCAGAAAAATCTTAGCAGATCCGGGGGCCGATCAGACGGAGAAACTCGTCGAAAGGTCGCTAGCTGGACAGCTGGCCGTCAGATTCGCAACGGTCAATCTCGGGAACTCATCCGACCAGCAGGTGCAGATCGACGTTAAGATCTACGAAAACAGAAAAAAAAAACATTTCGTACCGATCGAATTGTGACACAGCGTTTGCACGTAGTGAAATAAATGCGGACGCCGAGCAGAAGTCGGCCGCGTCCGACCGGTCACGTTTGTCATTAATTAGCTTGCACGGAGAATTTCTCTCAATCGATCTCATGAGTCGAACGCGCGCTGCCCGTCGGACGACGAGGGGCGTTTTTCTATTGCCACCCTCATCAACATGATTACGTCCGACGACGGATAATCTTGCTGTCCAGCCGATCGATCTGGTTTTTTTCCCGATATTTCTCCATCCTACTCCCGCCCTCGTCGCACCGGACGTTGCCGACGGGACCTCTCGCCGTGCTCCGTGGACGGCGAGCGAGTCTAGCGCGTTGGTATCTGATCGTGTGGCCGTCTAGGCCTACCCGTCCCGCCAGCCGCTAACCTAGGCGCAGTCAGCACAGCGACCCGCTTAGCGTTAGGTCATAACGTGGCGAGTTGACGACGAACTCGACGATCTGCGCCGTGCTTAGCAACGCACATGAACAACAGCTGGAACCGTTTCGCTTCTTTGTGAGCGACGGGGCTGCTCTGATCGTCGGCATCGAACGCATCTTTCCGTCGGATGCTCTGCGACACCTTTTTATAACACGACAGGCAATCAGGCCGACCGTTTGTGCCTTTTCTGCATGTCCATCGAGACTTTCGTGTTGATCTGCGTCAACATGGCGCCGCATCTCTCTCGCTCTCTGTACACGTTCATTTTTTCTGTCTTCAGAATTTCGCCTAATACACCATAGACATAGCGTATATTTGATATTTCGTCTTCTGTCATGTATTTCACCGCGTCCACTCTGAGCGCTCTGACGATGCCGTCCGCTGCGTCTAATCGAACGTACAGGATCCGAGACGCATGAGCAATGCAGACCCCGATGACCCTCCCTATTCATCCGTCAACCTCTCCGAGCAAGAGTGGCCGACAATCCGATCAGAGCCGCCCCCGCGTTCAACGATCAGAAGTCTCTTTTGCTGCGGCTGGCCGGTGTCCGGGCGGCTGGTCCGTTCGCGTCGCGATGCCGGCCCATGGATCTGGTCTGATGCAATGCTGAACGGCGTTTGTCACACTTCTGAAGTCTGTATTATTGATTAGGGCCTACTCGAAGACCTGCTCGAAAAATCGATCAAAAACGCGGGACAGATTAACAACAACATAAACACTTGTGACGCGACGATGCCGCCGACGGAGGCCGATATGTTCTCATGGGTTTTTCACCATGTCACGCCATGTTGAGACACGACCTGTAGCGTGCAAGCAAAACCGCGAGAAAGAAACTATACAAGTCGATAATAACGCATGTAAGCGCACACCTAAATGGCCCACACACACACACACACACACACACAGACGAAACATCGCCATCCAGCTGGCGTAAACACGTTCACCTTTTCATCGGTTGTATCAACGATGTCGACGTTGAACGCAGCCCCACCGTGACCGACTCTCCGCGATTATGGCGGCGGCCACCACCTACACCTGAAAGGTGGACACTGGCCGTTTATTGCAGCTGCATCACCTCTGTTGCCTTTCTGAGCAACAACCATACCTGGATTTTTGTAATGTTGTCGAGATAATGTTTGGGCTGGAGGAGTATTGAGGTGTGAGGCCACGTTCAGTAGTTTACTTCACCTGTTCAAATAGAGCCGTTTAGAGAGTTAGCTAGCGAGATACAGAAAGAACTATATATGCAGAAACCGAGAAAGGGACACAGACAGAGAGAGGGGAGGGAGGAGAGAGAGAGTATGTGAAAAAAAAAAGGATATTTACCTAGAATCCGATGTGGTTATAGTTCATACTGCCGATTCCGCTCTATGAGCCGCGGTTGAAGAAAGCCCGCGCCTGAGGTGGTCAGGGGAACTCGGGGTGTTGCTGCGGGGTCGACGCCGAGCTCCTCTGAAGCGGCGCATTCACCAAGGGGTGCAGCCTGGCAACAACCCATGGAAACGCTACAACACAACGGCCTGACCGGCATCGAGGACACAGTGGCGTGAGTGGATAGCGTAGGAAATGCGTTAGAAGAATGCGTTAGACCAACGAACATTTCGTCGTGACGAACAGCCGGTGCATTCGACCTGTTCAAGGGGGGAGAAGTTTGAGGAACAAGTCCGAAAATTGGCCTTCGCTGTCTTCGAAGCACAAGTGCAGCCCCAGCATTAGACCTCACTCCGCTGGCGTTCTGGCGATCGCTGACACGAAAGATCGTGTCAGTACTCCAGTGACGTGAGTCCTTAAAGTGGCATTTATGCTTCTGCCCGAAACATCCAGATTTTTACAAGCCAACAAAAGGTCGCACAATGTGCTGACAGCTGAGAAAGCCCCATGCGGTGTACTCCACGAGCGGAATGACTCAGCGCGAGTACAAACGCGTAGCCCTTTCAGTTCGTTGAGAGGTCGACTCATCTCGACGAGGGTGAGTCCTCGTCGTCGTCCTCCGGGGTTCAGCCAGACGAAGGAGTCCCTTCAGGACAGGAGAAGTCCGAATGGCTGGGTTCCCATAGGGGGAGTTGGCCGAGCGCTGCCTACGAGCCAGTCATACGAGTGAATTCAGTGAGAACTTAACAGGCTGGCCTCGCGGAGAACGAGCTACTAGAATTAAAGTGTTCGGAAACGAAATTGTGCGCAAGAAATCCATGAACGAGGAAAAATAACCCTAGAGTCGACTAGCGGCAAGTGTGAATCGCTGAAAAGCCCAATAGATGCCCTCGGCTGTCCGTCATCGTGGGTTTTATTCACTGTTTGTCCTTAGATGAGCCGTCCGAATGGGACAACGGAGTAAACTAGAGTCACGTCTCGGCGTCTGCTACTCTGAAGTTTGTGTCTTACTACAGTGTCTCTGCGTTCGACACCAGCAGCTACGGTGGAACCTAGATCGAACTGTTGTGCGCTGATATCACCCGTCGCCCGTTGGACTGCGCGCGTGAGATCAACCACACAGGAACTGAAACCTTTATAGGGCGTGAACGATTGTCCGTACGACTCCGAATATCCCTCTCTTTCTCACTTCGGTTGACTATGTATGTTGATTAAATGCGTGCGCCCATGTTTCTCCCAGACATATCTGTAACTGTCCCATGTCGCCCCGCCGAAGGCGAACATTATTCTTAAACCTGTAACTATGCTCCTGTCGAACAGAAAAACGATAACCCATGTGTCCCTACGGGTCGCTTTTATCTGTACTCGTCTGCGTCTGGCGAATATAACAGCTATTTTCTAAGCCTCCCCCAGAAAAAAAGAAACAAGCTATACAAAGAAGTAAACACGGGAAACATAAAATCAAGCACGGGTGTTATTTCAACACTCGGCTGCCGAGACGTCGTCACATGCTTCGTCGCTGGGATGATCCCGGCCGCAGCAGATCTTGGACCGTACGCGCTGGGCGTCGCAGTTACCTTTGGGCCAATTGGAAGGCCAGCCACAACGCCTCCTCTGTTCGACGCAGTGCCGAAGGGAATTTTGGCCGTTTCCAGGATAATCCCGGAATACATGCGCATCGGCTGTTCGAGCGGCGGCCCCCTGCTGTAGTGTTGGTTAACCGCTCGTTGGCGGTTGTGAGCTCGGCGAGTGTTGTTTTTCAGCGGCGTCCCGGCCGCATGGGTGGGAATATTTCCGCCACTTGGGCAAATAGCACCGACGCCTAAGTCAACAGCGCATCGTTAGTCGGCTGTCGTTGTCGACGTGGGTAAGGCCTATTCCGGCGTAGCATGGCCGAATCGACGAATTGCATTTAGCGAGTTTATGCCTTTCACGCTTCGTTTTTGTGTTCTGCTAAGGTTGGAGCTTAGCCAACGAATATGTTCATGTGAGTGAGCCGCGCTTTTTGCTGCTCGGAAAACCGAACATGTTGAATATTCTGCTGTATATTATCTACCCATGCCGCGATCAAATGCGCTCGTCTGCAGTTCGTTCAAATACGAACGCAAGCAGGCCTCAAAGTTAACTTCATGTCCTCATATCGCTGATACCCGACTCATCACTTACTACGGCTATTGACTTTCATTATGTCCGTGCCATCACCTTCAGCAAACATGTCCATCGATGCGCGAGCATAATCACTATTGATGTATTTCGTGCCGATGTGATCCCTTACTCGTTTTTTGTCTCACGAAACAGAACGGAAAGTCGGCAGGTCGTATTCTAAAAGCGCGACTTTCCCGAATCTAAGAACCCCAATAAGAAAGAGATAAACACTGCTGGCCTGTCCTGATAGTTTTTGTGTTTCCTTTGCCTCCACGAATCCGAACATCCGCAGAAGGCTCAGGCCGTAACGGTACAAAATGCAATTCTTCATACTTTTCTGCCCACAAACCAGCCGTGTCTGTAGGGTCAGTTCCGTCACGATGTCGTTATAACGAACAGGCGGCAAAAAATCGCCCAACATCTATCGAGCCAACATGTACGGCCCAGGGAACTAAGCGACTCAGTCGAAGGCACACGCATAGGACCTCTGCAGGCCGCTAAGAGAATTACAAGGTAAACCAGGTACTGGTAAAACCTTTGAAATGGCCGCGCTCGCTGGACGGCTGGCAAGTTTCATGTCAATCGCCCACAACACAAACGACTCATTCGATACACGCCATACATTTAGATGCCAAATTACGGCTATTTCTTAAGCACGGATGCCAAGCATGGCAGTTTCACTACCAAAAATGGACAAAAGATTTTCTTTAGATAGGCCTTAATGTCAGGGTTGCTGTAGAATACTTTTCTTGAGGCTAGGTTCAGACCGTAACAGGTAAGCTGCAGCGATGTAACACACTACTTCAAATGCAAATCAAATGCTACCTCCCTGGCAGTTGGGGCGTTCTTCGAAACATACGGAGGCCGTATAGATAACGGGCATGGAAGATTGGATCCTACAGATGACCGAAAACAAGAAACAATAAATACACAATGTCGTTTTTTTAAAAAAATTACAAACACAACGGACAATTTTATTACAGAAAACAAGCCTGCTAACAAACTACCAAACATATTAGAGTTACAATGATCGTCGTGGTGGACCCTAGCCTGACATAGGCCGAATCAAGCAAGCCAACGTATCAGCAGTCCCATTTACGTTAAAAGCTACCTGGGCATATTTTAAAACGAATCTCGTGGTGACGTCGAAGATGGGTTTCTAGAGAATTGCGAAACTTAGTTATCGACAAATAGATTTTTTTAGGTAGATCCGAACGTATCATATGGACTAGGAAATTACGAACGTACAAAGCCTAAACGCGGAAAGAGAAACTTGAGGATGAATTTCATGCGGTTATGGCTATTAATAGAGAGAAATAGAGGGAGGAAGGATTAATAGAGAGAGGGAGATTGGTTAGTATTGAATAACAAGGATGATATGAACTCATACGATTGAGTGGAATTCGTCGTCGAAATCGTTGACGACAATGTGAGAAAAGTCGATGAGTATTGTTCATGGCTTCTCTGTTCTTCTGCTCGGTTTATTTTAATCCAGCTGGGTTTGAATCTATTCAAACCTAGTGTTGTGAGGTTGGCGCTAGGTTGGGGAAAAATACTGAGAAAAACGCCATGACTAAATTATTTCCCCTAATAAAATATACAAACACTTTGATAAACAAGTATCTGCCACTGGCACCGATGTTATGGTTGCTGACCAATTTCAGTGTGTAAGTGTGTGTGTCTATGTGTGCGTGTATATATATATATATATATAACTATCTCTAAATAAACATGGGTGAATTCCGCTGTAACAAGATAATATCTAGGTATTATTTTATTATTACCATGCCATAGAATTAATCGGAATCTATAGGTGTTTCTAGTGCCATCTATCGCTAGCGATTGTCATAGACGAAGTGAAGATAGCACAATGCGTGTGATTTTTATATTCTCCAGTCCACATAGACGACTTACCCCAGCTGTTATTGCCACACCACGGCTCTTTTAACGTTTCCATTTACGGCCATGGCATGTCCGTATATATATATATACATATATACGTATACAATTAATTGCGGGCATTCTGTAATACCATATCTGTCTGCTAGTGCCGTTCGTATCCATCAGTGTTATTCTAGAAAAAATTCTCTGCCCGAATTTGGTCAATAGGGGCACCGGTGGGATGTTGTCAATTCCCCAAAATGTTTATACATTTTCTATCTGTAAGACAGACACACGGCTCTGTACGGCGCCGGTATTTTAGATGGGGTTATTGTTATCTCTTTATGCTATCAATCAATATTTCTTATAATATTATTTCTTACTTTGATCTAAATACGGATCAAACGCTTCACCTGAATATTCATAACGTGACTTCTATATATAACTGGCTTCTACCACACTTACTCACGTTGATCAACAGAGCAAGGCCGTTGCAAAGTCACGGACAGTCATGTACACGGACAGTCATTTTCGACAAGTTATGTGTATGTCTACGCATGAAAATGATCTAAAACACGCATGAGGGTATTATTATTACTAGTATGATTACTATAATAATAATAATAATAATAATAATAATTATTATTATTATTATTATTATTATTATTATT
>MNPL01011007.1:6113-18899 GCA_002081605.1 Tropilaelaps mercedesae
TCTTGGTTAATGCTTGAAAAATCATCAGTGTTTTGTATATATCGTATGCATATTTAGTAATCAATTTTGTTCTCTGCTCAGCAGACATGTAATAAATGGACGCTTCTTCAAAGGTTATTGGTTATTTTGTCAGTATGGGACACCTTAGCTGCCGTATACTACGTGACGAAGGTTGATGTGAACTTACTGGTTTTGTATGGTTGTGGTCTTTCTTTCAGACGCGAAACGCCTTATCGGGCGTCGATTCGATGACAGTGCCGTCCAGTCTGATATGAAACACTGGACATTTGACGTAGTGAACGATGGGGGCAAGCCGAAAATCAAGGTGGACTTCAAAGGCGACTCTAAAACGTTTTTCCCGGAAGAGGTCTCTTCGATGGTGTTGACGAAGATGAAAGAAATCGCTGAAGCTTATTTAGGCACCACTGTGTCACATGCCGTCATCACCGTGCCTGCATACTTCAATGATTCGCAACGCCAAGCAACGAAGGACGCCGGCACCATTGCCGGCTTAAATGTCCTCCGTATCATTAACGAGCCAACAGCAGCTGCCATTGCCTACGGCCTTGACAAAAAGGGCTCTGGAGAACGCAATGTACTAATTTTCGACCTTGGAGGTGGTACCTTCGATGTATCAATCTTAACCATCGAGGATGGCATTTTCGAGGTGAAATCGACAGCAGGTGACACTCATTTAGGAGGAGAGGATTTCGATAACCGCATGGTTAATCATTTCGTGCAAGAATTCAAAAGGAAACATAAGAAGGATTTGACTTCAAACAAGAAGGCTTTACGTCGTCTTCGTACAGCCTGTGAACGTGCGAAGAGGACTTTATCTTCTTCAACTCAGGCCTCAATTGAGATCGACTCGTTGTTTGACGGTGTTGACTTTTATTCAACGATTACTCGTGCTCGTTTCGAAGAGCTTTGCTCCGACCTTTTCCGTTCAACTCTAGAACCAGTTGAAAAAGCTTTACGCGATGCCAAGATGGACAAGGTTGCTGTGCATGACATTGTGCTCGTTGGTGGATCAACTCGTATCCCACGTATTCAGAAGTTGCTCCAAGATTTCTTCAATGGTAAAGAACTTAATAAATCAATTAACCCGGACGAGGCCGTCGCTTATGGCGCTGCTGTGCAAGCTGCTATTTTGATGGGTGACAAGTCTGAAGCAGTTCTAGATCTCCTACTGCTTGACGTGACACCTTTATCTCTTGGCATCGAGACTGCCGGTGGGGTTATGACTGTTCTTATTAAGCGTAACACTACTATCCCTACGCGTCAAACTCAGACATTTACTACTTACTCAGACAACCAGCCTGGTGTATTGATACAGGTGTATGAAGGAGAGAGAGCTATGACAAAGGATAACAATCTTCTCGGCAAGTTCGAACTTACAGGCATTTCTCCAGCACCTCGTGGCGTGCCTCAAATTGAGGTGACCTTTGACATTGATGCCAACGGTATCTTAAATGTATCAGCAATTGATAAGTCCACAGGCAAGGAAAACAAAATCACGATCACTAACGATAAGGGTCGTCTGTCTAAGGAGGACATCGAACGTATGGTCAAGGAGGCGGAGCAGTACAAAGATGAAGACGACAAACAAAAAAAGAAAATTGCTGCTAAGAACGCACTTGAGGGTTATTGTTACACGATGAAGGGTACCTTTGAGGACGATGCTATCAAGGGTGAGGTGTCTGATGAAGACAGAAAGACAGTGCTTGATAAAATTGAGGAGACCGTTAAATGGTTGGACGTCAATCAGCTTGGGGAGTCTGAAGAGTTCGAACATAAACAAAAAGAACTCGAACAGATTTTCAACCCTATTGTAACAAAAATGTATGAAGCAGGAGGAGGTATGTCTGGAGCAGGAATGCCTGGTGCCAGTGGTCCCAGTGCAGGAGGTGCAACTGGAGGAGGGGCCGGACCCACTATTGAGGAAGTCGATTAATTAATATGCTAAAAATAACGTCAGCTGGCGTCTATGCCCGACGTATGTGTTAGTCATAAACAAAAATACCCCTTCTCCTCTGTACATTGCCCTCTTCTAAATAATAAACATTGCGCAGACACCTAAGATTAATAAATGTTCATTTTGTTGCATTCCTAAGATAATATATTAGTTTTTAATAAGCCTTGGTATAACTGTATCAATTTTGTTAATTGAAATTGGTGGCATATTTGTACAAATGTACCTACAGTTTGTGCTGGGTAAAATATTTACGTACAAGGCATATGTAGTATGCAAAAAAGATTATATAAAACAAAATGTTGCAAAGGCTGCTTTATATTGTATACGGTTTTTTCTCAAAACAGCTAGAACATAGCTTTTTCAGATCAAAGGAATACATTTATTATCTACGTTTTTATGATGTTTCATTTTCAGCACCGAACTTGTACTCAATCTGTATTCATATAATAATTATATTGCAAAATACCAAATCTTAAATTTTGTCCTAGTGTTTGCATGAGCAACTGAGGCAGAACTCTTCCAATCTTTGTAATATTGTGTCGATTGCAACGTGCGTGGCTGCCGCCTCAGTTATTTTTTAACAAGAGTACATGCATGACCATTGATTTAGAATAGATAGTGTCTCACATCACCAAAATTAGTAGTGCAGGTCATAGAATCAGAAAGTCCAGTAGTTCTATTGTGTTGTGCATAAATCGTGTGAATGTAAATTTACTTTTAGTTAAAACATATACGAATTAGGGCGGTCTTGGTAATCAATTGGGGGCGATGCGGCCGTGTGCCAAGATCACGGCTACACTTTAAATTAGCCAAACACAAAGTTTATACACATTTTTTGTGGTCTTGTCACGGTGACCGATAAGAGCTAACACGAAATGGGTTGTATGCGCTATGCGATTAAGCAGGGGCGTAGGTTTGTTAAACCGTAACTCACGTGACTATTTCCCAAATTGTGAGAGTATACAACCAAAGTTATTTAGCTTCTTAAAATTGCTTATACAAACATCTCAGAACAATTTCGTTTTATGTCCACATAGGTATATATAGGTGGGAGAGGATAAGAAGGGGGTTGAGGGCGTAATTTCTAGCTAGACAGGTTGTATGAGTGCTGGTACGCATAAGTCTTCTCGAGCTTCGTGACATTGTTCCAAAGTAGAAGATAGAAAGTGTAATAAGTGTAGTGGTGTCGTCAAGTACATTGTAACAACATGTAGTTTTAAGGATTTTGGTTAAAAATTCTTAAAACTTAAAGATCCTTAAAACTTTAACTTCGGTTAAAAGTAGCGTTCTTAGACTTCTCATGATGCGTTGTTCATGCAAGTTTCCTGATTCGTTTAATATTTTTGGGTAACAAAAATAATAGCGTCGTAACATAGGTTGCTACCTAGCTCCAATAATTTTTAATATAGTACTTCGACCGTGAACATATTTTTAAACATTATTTATATTTATATAACTTCGAATAAGTGCATGTAATCCGAGAAAAGAAGAGGAAGCCCTTACCTGACATTTCCTGCATTCTATTTACAAGCTTAGTATTTCACTTCTAACCTTATTGAAAGACTTTAGTGCCTTCATTTCACGAGCGACGAAACCTTAAGATGCTGGCACACGGCAGGCCGGAGTGTGTTTGCTGGATCCATTCGAAACAGGGGTATTACAAACATGGAGTTTTAACGATTGGAGCACGTTGCAATCTTTGACAAAATTCTTCCCTTCGCCATTGTGAGCCCAGAAGAGCAACTCGAACCTTATTTAGCTTATCGATTGGAAGAGGTTTGTAGAAAGCGCAAAGATCAGGCACTGAAATTCTACAGCTTCTACCAAATATTGATTTGGGAGCCTTGTTTTGGATGATACGCGCCCAGTGGAATATTTGTAGGCGGCCCCACCTCGGAACGAGAGCACGTAACATAAAACAGGCAACAACAATGCCTCATACACTGAGACGGGACTCTCAAGTGAAACTCCAACTTCCCTGAGCCCCAAAAATACCGAGAGGAGGTGCCGCAATAATAGCATAACATTTGGGCGTCTACATTGATAAGTGAGCTTGGAAAGCTATATCGTGGTGTCAAATGTTGGCTAATGGTCAGTCATAATATTTTTTGGAGCTTGGTAATTCGTCTCATTAAGGGTTAAACACAAGTACTTAACGTTTTGAAATCTGAGGTGTAGGAAATAAGATAAACCTCGGGTTACTTTCATTCATGGTTAAACCAGAAGAAGTAAAGGTTCCGATCTCAGCCTGCTTTAAAACGATCCGAATATCATTGCTGAGCCTGGTGAGTTCGACACAAAAAAACAACGAAATGTCATCTACATAGGCTTTTGTAAACAGAAATTACTCGCTGGCATCTTAAACATAATGCAATTCGCAAAGGTAACTTGAACATTGGTTTTATCTCAAGATAGGCCACCGCAATCGAAGGTCGTAAACTGCCTGTGGAGTTCCTCAAAAATAGTCCGAGGCCTTTGAAGTAGTCCCCTGGAACAGAAGTCGAGCACGGGTGGCAGCAAATTCTGTATTAAATTCTACCACAGAATGCATCAAGGGACTTCCATAACTGGGGAGCGTGACCCTTCAACTTCGTGGAACGGTTTTTATAGAATGAACATCCTGGTAAGCCGCAAAGCCTATCCGTATCGTGGGTCTGCACAGTACTATACCACTTTAGATTCTTTTGAAGCGCATTTATAATGTCATCTGTACAACTTATCAACATTAAGCCCAAATAGTCGAAGACACGGGGTAAATTCATATTTGAATTGAATGAGAAGCCCAGGTCTCCCCAAAAACGATCCCGAGCCATCGTATTCGCGGTAAAGTAGGTTACAAGAAGTCTCGAATGATACATCTACATCAATTATATCGTACTCTGCCAGCCAATTAATGCTACAAACTTGATCAGCAAACCGTTCAACGAAGTTGAACGGCCGTTTCATGTCGCCGAGAGAAGCGAGGAACCTCCGGTGAAAAGAGTTCCAACCCATCGAGTTCCAACTATTCTTAGTAATATGAATAAAGTGTCGTCGGTTAAACGGTAAATTAATTCCGTACAACTGTGTATAACATGCCACAGCGATATGATCAACGCTGGCGAGGCGCATAACCTTGTTGCTTGCGTGAAGTCTTTAAAGTGAGACGAATGCCAGATATTTTTGACAGAGAGGCTTGCTTTGCACATCCGGGACACCCAGCAGTAAACAAGGTGGAACTACGGGGAAATCGGTTCTTCTCTACTCCCAAGTTAAATTGCCTAAATGGCACCATTCTCACTCGTTCTTTTGACTTCAGACAGCACCGTATAACATTATCGGACAAAGATGCTGACCCCGTCACCATGCCTCGATTACAGGTGGAGAGACTGAGGCCCAGAATGCCGTAGTTGGCATACTTGTGTTTTTTGACCCCCCCATCTTTCAGGAAAGCGCTCAAGTCCTCAACCAGCTCTGACTTCCTAAGATCCTTCGTTCCAGCATTGAAATTAATTATTGGATAATTAGTTTCAGTCTGGGGAATATTATCTCAAACTAACAATCCTCGGTATTTCTAGATTTTGATATATTTATAGCAGAAAACATACTAATGAAGATGTAGAAAAATTTTTGAAGAGTTTTTTTTTTTTATTTTTGGTACTGAGCTCAGTTAAATAATGCCGCCTTTAATAGTTTAAGGGTCTTGACGATTTTTTGCAGACATCGCGATTTCAGGGCTCATAGCCAAGAGAACATTTTGCACTGGAGTCTATGGTAGGATAATGGCTCTCATAGATCACAAATTATGCCTCGATGATTTGTGCGTCTTTCTTTTCAGGCCCCTTTATTTTTACTTTCTTCTTTTTCTTAGAACAGACCTCGGAGGGATTGCGGTCAGACCAGCGGGGTGTACTTGGAGCTTCCAAAAAAGTCAACGTAGGTCATCTAAAACCTGTCAGACCATACTGCTGAATCTGAAATTAGAAAAACGCTGGAAGGGTAATTGGAAGGGGCAACCAATTGATACCACTGTCAATCCCTGTCGAAAGGGTCATGACGAAACATAATACAGGCTGATTGAAGGAAAGATCCCTGACAGGGTTCCAAACCCCGTTTCTTTATCTCAGTTGGCTGGTCGACCTGCCTGTCTGAGTGGATGTTCCCTGCTGCCTGAACCATCAGCGGTTTGGCCACACCCCAGAACCTGCTCAAGTGAGGGAGCAGATGCAAAATATACGAAAGATGTGGGCACATGCCTTCAAGGAATACTCCAATTATCTGGTCAACCTATGACTACAAGGCGAACAAGCTAAATACGGCTACCTCACTGGAACGCCCAAACTGTAGGCAAGCTCTGCGAAATAAAGAGGAAAAACGCAAGAGGAGCAAGTAACCAAGGCATGACAGGAAAGTTGTTGGAGTTCTCGAACAAGCAAGAGACCAGGTTCAGTCCAGGCGCGAACTTCGCAGGATGACAAGCTCCCCCAGTAGAGAAAAATGGTGCACTGGTGGGAGAAACCGATAATGAAGACTTCATAACTCCTTTTGCCAAAAAAACAGCAAAAAGGCGATCAACTTCTCCAGTGGAGGACAGCCGAGCCAAGCATGGGCATGTTTCGGACTCATTATAAAGAGATGGCGAATGCAGGAATCAAATAACAGCAATAGATCCCCCTGAGTAAACTGCAACAGAGAAAAAGATGCACATGACCTGGCGGAAGTTTCAGCAGCAGAACTCCGGCCCAAATCATGCTGTTTAGTGGGTCAAACAGTCATAAGAAATAAGCCGTTAAAAGCTTAAGCGATACAGCAATAAAGGGTGACAATCATATTTAAGATCAATGGTAAGAAGCGATGGGTTGGGCTCAGATTAGTTCTGGGCTCGATTTGAAGGCGTAGAAAGGATATACTTTTGCTATTTCACCCAACGCTACACTAGAATCCTTCTGCGAATGCCTGGACAGTCTAACAGAAGAAATAGTGGACATAGAAGTTATAGTAATTACAGGAGATTTTAACGCGCGGTCAAGTACCTGGAGAATATGAGACAACCATTCAAATAGAGCACTTGGTCGACTTGTTTGGCTGGTAACGGACTGGTTGTTCCTAATTCAGGAAAAAAACCCAATTCTCCAAAGAGGGCAACAAAAAGTGTAAATAAGAAACGTTCAACAGAATACAGGAGTGTACGGTGCTTACCGAGATAACTACAGTTATATTACAGATTAACATATTCGGGTTCAGAAATCTTTAAACAAAAGCTTGAGGAACTACTGAAGCTACGGGACGCACCGAAAGAGGCTTAGTCGCTCTGCAGTATGGTCATCGAGACATGCAGCGGATATAATAAAAAATGCCAGAAGAAAAAAGGCAAGGCGTGGCGGACGGAGGAAATTGCAATTGAGAACTAAGTTATGCAAGGCAAGGGCAGGCTATAACAGGCAGGGAAGAAAGATGCTGGAAAGCTTTGATTGAAGACATGACTCAACCCGCGAGGCTCTGCGTATAAGCTGGTACACGAAAAGATGAAAATCCGTAAACCACACACCTCGTAGAACCACATTAGTTAAACACCTTCAGGTAAAAAGACTTATTTCGTACAGGGCGAAATTTCAAAGGGATACGTACAGATAAGCACCCGAGGGCTTATAAATCACTGAAGTAACCGAGGGCGAGGTGCTGATAGCCGCTGAAAAGAACCAGGAAAGGCACCTGGCCCCAAACGGGATGCTGACAAACGTGATCGGTCTTTTATTGAAAAGTTGGCTTAATTTTCAGGGCCTTCTATGGCAACGACGAGATTCCCATAAAGTCAAAAGCTAGAAACCTGGGATGTTAGCTGGAGAGTTCCTTGAGCGGACAAGCCTACCTAGATGTAGCGTTTACTAGAAAAAAAATAATGAAGCTCCCTTTGCATGTTAAGTTTCTAAAGCCGCCATGAAAATAGCTCAGATAATAACCAAACTTAGTGTGCCTAAGAAAGCTATATGCCTCGATGGCTAATTTCACAGATATTTTTGCGCGTAGCTGTGAAGTCAGCTGCGCAAAAACGGTTCAAATCTAGTTTGGCAAAGCTCTAGCAAGTAAAAAAAGGGTCAACTGACGACTTTCGGGTTGCTATGGCCCATGAGCATTAAGCGTTTACCTAAACCCCCAAAAAAAGCTTCAGAAGTCGGCGTTCCATCCACGTTTTTCGTTTTAGTCCGTAGCTCATAAAGACAGAGTGACGAGTTAGACTAGTGAAACCCTCTGTAGTTGACATTGATTTGACAGTTGATTTGGGTGCCTTCTGACAACTAGCAGCCCTATGATCTGGATCGCCTCGTTACGAGCAGTCTGGCCTCTGCAAATACTAGCTTTTGGTACCCGAAGTGAGAAATGAAAGGTTCAGTGTACGTGATGGACTTGTGAGGCTTACACACCAAAAATATCTCATTAGGCGGAACTTTTGCGAATTGCAGAAACACTGTTTGTGATAGTCATGAGAAAATCGTCTTTAGCTCTTTTTATAAGCCTTTCTCTTCTGATTGCAATTTTTCGGTAAACTGCCGGTTTACATTCGTGATTCTGATCCAGTTGGATGAAGCTCTTTACAGAGCGTAATAACCTGAATACTTAAAGACACCGATAGGACCATAATTTCTTCGGCCTTACAGAGATTTGTCCAAACATAAATCACGCTAAACCTGTCCTCCGGCTTGTAGTATAGGTAAAGTTTGGAAATTTTACTGCACGCGGACAAAAGATTGCTTTGTAACAACTTGGCTATCAAAATCATCACCCCATTCACCATTTCCGCAGTTTTGTGTGAGACCAAAATAGACACATCGTGAATCGCCCCGATTTGCAATTTTACGCTTTAGATTATTTTCGTCGTGCTCCTGTGTATCATTTTGGTCCACTCCTCACTAGGTTCAGAGACTGCAACATGACCACGCTAAAATATTTGTAAGGCGGCGTGCTTCGTGAACAAATGTATCCATTAGCGCTATCGAAGCAGACACATTGTTTAGCAAAATTAAGACAGACATGGTCGCAAGCCTTTACACTAATTTCGCTGACCGGTGTTTACCTCTCGCTTCTTGTCTAGGTTTTGTGATAATATTCTTATTGCCGGCCTTGAAGTGATCACTTTAAAAGTTTGCAGCCGCATAAAAACAAGCTGTTAACACGCAGCCAAAAGCTACCTGCATGATTCCAAATCAACTGGATATAAAAAAATAACGTGAAGATTGGTCACGATGGTAGTACGGTAAGCAGATAGCAGAAAGTAGAGGCTCGCTGAAAGTTCGCTGGCGCTGGGAACTTTAGACCTACATTAAAAATCCATGGTTACAGTCATCAACGAACTGGTACTCGAAAAAACCTACTACCCTAAATGTATAATAAAGTATAATCGCCAATATAACTGACACTCCATAGCATTCTACGATGCACAAAATCATAGAGAATTCGTCCACCGCCAGGATTTCTCCCTAGAATTCTTTAAAATTCTGGCCTACAGAAACATGAAACTCAGGTCCGTTTCGCTGAAACAAAGTTCAAAGAGAGCAGAAGAAAAAGGTTGGACGACGTACAACCCTCAAGAAGTCATTGTCTATTCAGTGCACTACAGGCTTATTAGCGATAGTTTATCCTTAATACTTTTTCTTCGCGTTATGAAAAATTCACCCTTAACTTGGATTTATTTTCGACCGCCGAGAGATTTTCACGTCCACCGAGTTATGTAACCCATAAAAAATCACTCTGAATTTTTTATGTAAATGATAATGTCTACACACCCCACAAAAAGGTATGGTCTACACGCCTCCTTTAGCGTCTGTGCGTTCGTGAAAATGTAGCCTCCAAATCTCGTAGCTTCGTCAGGACTTGTAAAAATCTATACACGAATTGGAAGTTTTGAACTTGAATTGGAAGTTTAAATAAAGCATTTGGAAACTATAGCGCAATTAACAGGCAGATTGGATAGCACTGGTGAGGTGTTTTTCAAAATTGAGTTAGGCAGTGATTAGTACCTTTAAATTACAAATCAAATTTCGAAAAAAAGGGTGTCATTGTTCAGAGAGCAACGATGGCGAATCTTACTGAGGTTCAGAGTTCTTGCATCTAAGGACACTACAATATCATTACGCACTTTTTATTGGACTAGACCTGGGTGCAATAAATAAGAATTTGCGTATCTTCAAAGAATCGTTAAATAAGCCGTGAGATTTTAAGGCCGTCAGTATGGAGTTTACCCGTGGCATTATGAGAACTATCATATTTAATATCCAGTTTAAGAAGATAAATCATTCTTATTATACCTCAATCTTAAAATTCTCAATCTCAAAATTATAAACACGAGCTAGGTTGAAGTAGATCTACCTGTTAGAAGGGTTAGTAGGGTTTAGCTCACTAGCACGATTTCCATAAATATGGTTCGACAGCATTTCTATTCTTCAGTAAAGACACAGATGAGATGTATTTCAGACAGTGTAACCTAGTCTTGTACATGTTTCTGTTAAACGCTTTGTACTGGTGAATGAAATATTCTCTCCCCGGTCTCCTAGTATATAGAAAGTTACCTATTACTTATTATTAACTATTGCTTTAGTATTTCAAATTGTGACACCCCACATGAAGGCGTTCAATGGCGTAGGATGCAAGACAGCTATAGCCTGGAGAGTAGAAAGCATTTTTATACTGGTGTCAGTAATATAAATAGAACGTAACGAATAGAGCAATTTAATTGGCTCTTATAGCGCGACGAAAGCGTTTGATAAATCCGATAGGGCCGCATTGCCGAGTATACCTGAAAAAGACGCTATGGATGCAGAGATGCTAAGTATACTTCATAATGCAAAAAACCGTTTGATGAAACTCGTAGGGCTACATGGTAGAGTATATCTGAAAACATAGACATGGAGGCAAGAATGTTAAACATATAAAAATAATAGAATAATCTTCTAATGATGATGAGATGGGAAAAGTGGATGAGTTACCAAACGGCAATACTGTTTGTTAGGACATTCTGTTTCCTATATATAGCAGATATGGTTAGTTTCTTGAAAGGGACAATAGAGAACTATGCCAAAAGTACTATATGTTGGCAGCTTAGTATTATCAATTTACGAATGGACAGATATGCGTAGACCATTGAAAGCCACCCAATTCAACTGCAGCTGAAATTGTTTCATACTGAATAATCTATGAAGTGTAAAATTCCATAACCTTAATTACAGTCAACTCAAAAAATCATCGTTTACTTAGAATACCTGGATTACCTAGGTGAGCGCAATACTTGATACTCCTCTTTAATATAGTTAACGAAAGGATTAAATTTTTTAGAAAATATTGCTTAGGCACGACCAACTACAACTGAATCGACTTGACAGAAGGCAATAGGGCAACCTTGAAACTAAGTGAATGAGTGAATTTTGAAGTAAAATTTTGGAGTATGTTGTAGTCATAACATAAATGGATTATATTGTTAAACCTGCTAACTATAGCAGTGGGGCAAAATTTGAGGGCAACAACAAGCCATTATAAATTAATAGCGTCTGTTTCGAGTGCGCTCTCCGCTTAATGCAATTGTCTAGGTTCGCCTGTCTGTTATCTAGCGTGTTTATAGTTGTTTTTGTAGACAATGCAATATATTTCTTGAGTTCAGCGTTTGCATCTGTTTGGGCTGAGCCAAGAACGTTATCAGAAAAAAAATGCAGGGTAGGGCACAAAATGTGCCCTATTCTGCATCTTTTTAGAGTAATAAAAACGGTAGGCTGAGACGATACCAACTAAACGGAAAACAGTGATAGCCCGAGTCGCTATATAGGTTGAAGTGTTTACCGGCTGCGACTTATCGGCTAGAGGCGGTAGGATCTAGCAACGGGAAGAAGCTTGATCACATTGTTCGATCAAGATGACGATGAAGAAGAATTCCAAAAGTTCAGAGCAGTGGAGCAACAACTTTTTTAAGGAACCCCTTGTTACCTCATTTGAGTATCGACCTCACGCTTTGCCGATCGGCTACCATTAATGACAATTTCCAATTGGTCAATGGCAATTTCCTTTACGCCGCCGAGACGACCACTACTATTATTACTACTCTTTATATTGCTGTTGCTGTTAGATGCCTTTCTACTATATGATGCAGCTCCTTAGGCGAATGCTCTCCATGAGAAATTGAGCACCAACGTTAAATTAAGACAAGCTAACTGCCACAGTTAAAAAATGGAAGTCTGTACAATATGGAGCTAATTCGGGACTCGCACTAGGTCAATATGAATAACAAGAAATGGCCAAAAAGTGAGTAGTGCAGTAACTTGACAAAACGGAGAATGATGTTTTAATAAGGCTTAGAGAACAGGAACAGCCGTAACAAAAACTGGAAACCTGATTATTCAAAGTCTACAACCTAACATATTGAGTGAACGTTTCTTCTAGGTCACGTTGCGCGTTTTCTTCTAATAACTATCATCGCTCATAAATGCTGTATTGCTTTGTGGCTGGTCCTTTATGTAAATACCTTACGTGGATACGACTCTAATGCGCAAGTTGGCAGCCTGTCTAAGAAGTTCCGGCCATGACCAGTTTTGGGAAGCAAATAAGCGTTTTTGATCTAGCAATTGGCTTGTCGAATCCTATTGGTAGGACCCTTATATGTCCGTGATATTGTTTCGTCTCAGCCACGTTTGACCCGCATTTGCCGTGATCGGAGCAGAATAATCGTAATAATCATTAATAATATTAATTTATTACCTATGCATGCATACGACAACCAGCAGCTCTCTTTGCGCTCAAATATCGATTCTTCAAAACATACACATATATATATATATATATATATATATATA
>MNPL01011012.1:5987-32826 GCA_002081605.1 Tropilaelaps mercedesae
TTTGAAAGCGAACTTGTTTGGCTTTTACATGTTTTAACGAGAACGGCCTAGAAACTTTGACAGTTGCACGCCATCCCTCTTTTGTCCTAAAGTTGAGAAGATATGCAGCTAATGTGCGTTGTATGTTATCGAAGCGTAGCGACTAACAGTAACGAAAGAACTGTGCACCCGAGACAACCTGCGAAAATTGGCCTCAATACAAACACATGTTCGTGCACTGACATATAGGAACTGTGCACGCATCTGCCACGCACGTTTATTTTACATGTGTGCGTGAAAACTGACAATACGTTTTAATTGAATACCTATGGTGCAACTATCGTCTTTGTATTTGGCATAAATAGATTTTTTTAGGTCTGATCATCACCCAGCATTTAACGTCCACGGTAGCACTTTTTGCATTACTTCGTAAGACGGACCCCCCCCATATAAATGTAACCCATGCACCTACGTGTCTTCTCCGGTCGCAAGGTGCACACGAATGCACCAAGCCGTCGGGCATTTGGCATAAATAGAAGTATGATACCGCTCTAGAATTTACTAGTGAAACGACACTGTAGCCTACAATATATACATAGGAAGTAAACATAGGCCTTAAGCTTAACTCAGGAAACGAGAGAAAAGGTCGAAAGGCTAGTTTCCTCCTTTTGTCACCTTAAATGCATCCAGTTAAACCAAGCGATGGCCGTTGTTAACGTATTTGTGCATGCCCTGCTCTTCTACTACGTTCGTTCGTCTCTCACGGCCTCAATACGGACGCCGAATTTTTATGCGACCACTCCATCCATCCACTCCATATTCTTCTTCCATTGGACACTCTCTCGTTACTCGATCCCTGTATACAGGGGTTAAGGTTTTTTTTATAAAGCGTTAAATAAACGAACATGGGCAAGTAATTAGATGAGTTCAGTTGTTGGTGTGTGCATGAGTGGAGAAACTGTTCAAACTGTCCCATGAGACAGCAATATAACGCACCTAAACGAACTTTAAACACAGTCACACCCTAGAATAGATTGGACACTGAATTTTTGTTATTGTATCTAACCACGCAGACAATATCTAGCGCAGGTATGATCATCCTAATAAAAAAAAGTTTGGAATTACCATGCACCCCTTTAGAAGAAATAAAATATATATATTCTGCAAGTTGTTGGTTACTGAGAAAATTTAGAGTTACCCAAAATGTAATCAGGCACAGCCGAACTTCGCAAGCTCTTGTCTATCAACCTGTCCTGACACTATAATAACGCTTAAAGCAGCAGCTATGAGCATCTACCTAGCAATGCCCATTCTATTAAGAAAAATCGGCCAATTTTCATATCATATACCAGTTCCGTAAAACTGCAAATTGATTCACTTCTATCTCCCCTCTTTCGTAAACCAGAAATGAACAACATGTTCGTCTCACCGTTGACGTGAGTGATACCTTCGAAAAATACTAGCAATCTGGCACACAGTTTCGCCTTGTCAATATAATAGCACTGACGTCACTATACGACTATCTCAAATTGACAAATCGAAGTGGTGTTTTTGTTGTCATTTAAAGTACTGCATTGTGATTTCGTAGACCCACAGAATTACGGCACCTGGTCGCTGTGTGCTTCAATGCTGCGTTATCAAACTATTCGTCACATTTGTCTATATCTGTCCTCGCTGGATTGAAAAAACCCTGACGATCTACGCACCACGCCCAAACACGGGCTTTCAAACATGGCATGATGATATTTTTTCGTTTTTTTCTGCAATACGTTTTAGCAAAACAGACAGAGTTGCTCCTCTAGTGAGGGCAAATGTCTGATCACGCGTCGGCCGCTGAGATCGAATACGGACCTAGGTTAGTGCTGTTAAGCAATATTAAGACTAAAAGTAACGCGTGGCCGGATTGTCCCGAGGGTATTACGAGTACGACCGCGACAGCCAGCGCCTCAGATGGTGTTAGCGGAAGCTATTTGATCAAACAGAATCAGAGGCAATAGCTGGCCATCGTGAATAGAGTAGGTATCAAGAAGCTATTGAATCGATAACCGGAATAACATCGCTCCTCGTTCTGAGGTCGATAACCTCGAGGCGCACGTAAACCTGAGCTGACCGACAACCGAATCAGGTGATCAGAGCAATGAGTAGACAAGAGACCTACTGCCGTGTAGATCTAGTAATATCGCTACAGTTGTGCTACGGATGCACCACAGGGACATTACGTGAAGGACAAACGTGAAGCTCCTAGCGCCATCCGCTTTGCAATGGCGACTTCGCCACAGCTACGCCGACCAGAAAAACACTGTGGTACAGGATACGTAAGTAGATATCCAATCAGTGTCGGGCGTTGCAGTCGAAACAACAGACGCATATAAACACATATCTATTGAACGGTAATCGTGTGTCACTATCATAGCCCACGTTACTGTTATGATTATCACGGTTGGCGTCTTGGTCTGGTGGAACTTCCGGTGCTCATCTAACGATTGATTGTAATAATATTCGTAGCAACAGTGGTCGTGGTAGTAGTAGTAGTAGTAGTAATAGTATTTAAATAGAAAAGGCGCGGCGGGAAGACATCCGTGGCCGCACTCGGACAGCAGCTGTTAGTCCATGAAAACTGACCAGACCGAAAAATGGAAAACAGGTATGTGAAACCTCTCGGTCGCCTTCAAACTAGTGAAAAGGAACAGACTCAAGAAATGAACCAATAGCGAAGAGACAGAAGGAGTGGAGGGAATACGGAGATTGGCTGACATCCGACACAGAGACCATCAGTGGCATTAAGAGCAGTGCCACCGATGGAAGGCGACATCGAATACGACCAAGCCGGATCAAATAATGTAATGGAGGCTCAACCTAAAGAGAATCATGGCCGACAACCTAATATATCCAGCTTTCTGTCCTGCTTGTAGAAGACGTTCTTTTCCTAGATCACAGCAAAAATATTTTTCTTCTTTGTCATTTGTTCTTTTGCCGGGCGTGCGAAAGGCGATAGGGACTCAAGTAAAGCAATCTCTCTCGCCGCATTCGAAATCGTCTTGGCTTACCGATATGTATTAAGAGTGTAGACTTTAAACGTTTAAAAGGTGTTCAAAAGGTCGTGATAGGAATTTAGAATTTAGATTTATATATAAAATCACTTGTGGTGGAAATATTTTTTACAAGCCGATATAAGTGAGATTTTTCGGTAAATAATTGGCGCCGAACACAACCATTTTTAATATGTTTATTTAATTTCAGTCAATGTTTAAAATAACATACAAACAACATATATACAAACAACATATATATATATATATATGCGCCCTGTTTGAAATGACATTATACAACGAAAAATATGTGTGGAAAATCTCATTAAAAACAATGCTCTAAACAATTTTTATCTAAAAAATAAAAACAAGCCTCAGTCTTCATAACTGGAATACGGCCAGCGATTAAAAGCCAGCAAGTGAAATTCAAAATGCCAATAATACGACGGGTCACATGCGAAGAAAAAATTGTTACCCCTGACGTATGCAGGAACTGCGACTATGGCAAATTCCATGGCACCTGTCCTGCACTGTCGCGTAGATCTCGTACGAGCATGACGTCCAGCTGTCAGAAAAATATCGAGTCACTGCAACCGTGGCACTATGTTCTCTCCTTCTGATTGGCGGTTCGTTCGGATGTCAAGTACCTACACGTGTCTCAGCTAGGCTACGAGCAATCTAAACATTGGATTAAGCGAGTGACACTCAGTACTGGGAACTTCATTCGGTTATTTGCCCTAAAGGTGTCACACAGGATTGTGATAAATACAGGCTAGTCTCGCATGTCATATTGACAATGCGTGATTCTATGCGATTTAGTCAATAAGGACGCGCCACTAAATATCGGTGACAATTTTAACATCACAACAACTGGCGTCGTAGGCGTAAGCGAAAATATCGCCCACTAGTGAGAGTAGAGAAGATAGGTACAATACATATTTGAGTACTAGCGCGATTGCCGTTAATTGTTTTGCAATGTTTACGATACGGTCTCATGATAGTCGATAAATGGAGGTTCAACCCTTCGGAGCGGGTTAATTAGCGCTTTAATGATACCCTTCTCGTAAATGCGTATGGCAACATAAGCCGAAGCGGATTAGTTTAGTCGAGTTATGATCAGTTGCCAGTTGGCTTCTCTAACTTTTTGAGCTCATTTCTCCTAAGTATAAAGCGAAGTACTGATTGTTTTTGTTACCGAATGCAACCATCGGTGTGTACCAAGTGACCCCAACTTGTCCTTCATCATTTTAGTCATATGACTCTCTCATAACAATAGTGACTCCGGTAAAATGGCCCGCGGCGGACGGTAAGCCCAGCGGCAAAGACACCCACCAAATATAGGGTCCAACTATAATAATAATACCCATTCGTTCAATGTAAGCCCAAATGTCTCCAGCCGAACCCCAATCAAGTCCACTTGGATCTATATGCCCGCACCAAAATAAATCAACGTGTATCTCGACCCTCATTATGAAGGTTTCTCAATGTTGTACTCACCATCAACCCTTAAAGAGATTAAATAGGACAACTCCTTTGGCACAATCTACCAACACGTCTTTACGGTTTCGCCCCTCTGCCAGCTCTACTTTCTCTCAACATTCTTTAGGGCACTTGCAACCCATTTTCCTGGAGCACAGTCACCACTGAAACACTACCGGTAAGCAGCAAGGATGAGGGGGAGAGACGGCAGTTGATAAAAACGCCAACATCAGCCATGTCATCATTAATGCCATGAAAAACACTCTTCAAGTAGTAACGCTTCCGCTCTGCTAGATCCCAGCCGGCGCCTCTTTCTAGCGGGGGTCTTAACCTAGCTCAATGCTGCTTCGACCCTCGATAGTCAGTCTTCCCAACCCCTCCCAACTAACAGCCTCCCCAAACAATACCGCCTCCCCAACAACCTCCTTCCCGCCTAAGGATCCTCTTAAGGAGTGGCTTCATCTTTCTCTAGCTATTTCTGCGCCTCGATAATGATAATAATCTACCGTTTCACCGGCTCCTCTCCCGTCTAGACAAGGGAGCGCTGTGGCTACGGTGCCGCACAACTTCGCTCGTTCCCGCCCAAGAATGAGGAAAAGAGTGTTGATGCCCTAAGAGGTAAGTGTGCTATATTTGTATGGGAGCAAAGGGGATGAAGCTGTGGTAATCAATATATCTACATGTTTGTAGACACGCGTCGTAATGAATAAGACTAGAGTTTACATCCCAGTGCGCCGTACGACAATGCAATGCAATTCGGCTGCATCAACGGTGAAAAAATGTAAGACACCCATTAAGAGAATATATTTAGATATTGCTTTATTATTATTGTTGTAGCTAAGGCTCGAAGTCGCCTCGACAATACGAGGATTCAACAATTATCGACCAGCCAGCGTGAGATTGTTTTGAGAACATTCCTAGAAGCTCGTTCCTAGAACCAGTTGCACGTGTGTGTGCGTGCTTATATGCAATCACTATAATAAAAATCGGGTGACGGAGGTCGTTTGGACTTCAGCTGACTACAGTATATATAACAATAAAAACAAAAAGGCACTAAAAGTGACAAAGCAGTTCCATGCTGCGGGAAGAAAAATAGTTTTAATAATCTAGAAGATAAGAAGTACATGTCGATTTAGTGTAAAACCGAATAGCTGCGTTCACTGAAGGAAAAGAACCGAGAGGGAATGCATGAGTCTTCGTTAAAAGTTGAAAATAGTATTAACGGTATCCTATGTTATTATTCTGATTGTTCACTTGCACATGAAGATGCTAGAAATGAGCTACCTCCAGAGAAATATTTGTACAATATGACAAAATCATATGTGTATATTTTACTATGATAATTCGCACTGAAGCTGCCGGTCGTATAACGATTTCGGCAGTTTCCGAATCACAACGAGTTTATGTACTGCGTTCGCGGTGTAAGTTAGAATCCCCAAACAGACACCACCTCTTTTTATGGATGTACTGTTTGATGCTTCACTAAGCTGAAGTGACCGAAGGCGGAATTATCAGAGGTTTTTTATTGGACGTTTTCTGTTTTATATTCTGCTAAGGTACGATTGGTGTGTTCACTCATACAAGTGTGCTTGTTTGCCTTCACTGTCTCATTGCTGTAGGCTGTCTTCAGCTCGCGGTTCCAGTGGAATCTCCTTGTTCTTCTTGGAACAATCTATCTAATTTCAATTCCTGTTTTCTTTCAGTAATCGACGTCGGGTCTTCGTTATGTCAGCAGACATCGAAACAAGTACAAGGAGACGAACCCCTAGCGTCGTCCACACGCTTCCAATACTTTGGATTCAGTCCGTATTGGCGAAAGGACTAAAATAAACCGACACAACAGCAACGCTAGGAGCAAAAAGATGAATTCGAATCGAAGATAGCTTTCACCGCGGAAGATGCTCTTCAAGGCGAGGGTGGATGCCGGATGGAAGGAACGTTAATACCCCAACGAAGTTCACTCACCTTCGACTGTGGCGCCAATGGCAACAGCAATATCGGCATGAGCAATTGCGCAACTCTGAACAAGCAACCAGCTGTTTCTTGTTGTTCGTTGCTACGATGTAGGAAGAAAGCGCCTCCAAACCGCGGAATACAAATAGCCGACGAGCGTCCCGGCCGGCCCCATCGGGCGTGCAAATTTAGTGCGAATACGTTGCTCGTATCTTCGTCATACTTCGTGCTCGGCCAGGCTTATGCTTCGCTATGCTCGTTCTGCAGTTCAGTTCTTACACCTGTTTTTCTTGACGTTATTATCGTTGTGGTAGTTGGCGCTGTTGTTGTCGTGTAAACATTCCGGTCGCGTCAGTCAAACGTATTCTCTGCCCGACTCAGGCAAGCGGTTTTGGCCGTCATAGTCACAAATATAAAAGCGCACACAGACGGCCTGATAGATTGGCACCATCAGTGAGCATCGGCACCTTGTTTCGTAGAAAATGCATATGTTTACACTTGTACGTTGCCATACGTATGTTTATGGCACCTCGGGAAGAAATTGGGTGAATGGTTTCTCTTTCTCCTGGGAATTCTTTTGCCCTATGTGAAATAGTTTCTGTCAAAACGTATCAGAGATAAACCTACTTTAAACTCCGGACAGTGTATCCTAGAATAAGTTGTCTGCTTTTTCAGCCATCGCAAGGTGTAGAATGCGAACTTGAAATAAAATTGATATTACTCTTACTACCATATAGTAGGAACGGTATTATTTTAGCATGCCAGCAAAAGACCTTATCCCAGCGCTCTAGTCGTAACCCGGCCGTCATCTTTTTCCTCCGAAGATCATTTTATCACCTATATGTACATCCCACAGTGAGAATCCCCTAATTTTTCAAGTGAAAAGCGCACATGCTGGTAAACATATACATGGTATCAAAAATTTGTACGTTGTCGTGTACCTACCACCCCCTAGAGCTGTAGAGCAGCTGCGCGTACAAGCCAAGCACACTTTATGCCAGTGGCATCCATAACGGATACACTATTGCACAATCCCTGGGAAGTACACTCGAGTTTTCGTAAATCATAGAAGCGGCAGCAGACCAAAATATATCAGAATCGAAAATGTTCCGCTTGTATAAGTTGAGGATCTTGTGTGTAGCACACACACACACACACGGATCAATATAAATAACTAAAAATTTGAGGAATAGTTGTCCTCTAAAGAAATGTAGTGGCTTCGGTGATGGCGGCGGTGATGCTGTCATTGTACGTGTACAACATCGACCATAATGTCGATAATGTAGTGTGTAGTGCGTACGTCAACGCCATTCCCGACATGGCCATATAAGTATTAACACGGCCGAGTGAATAAGCTTGGGTAAATGTATAGAAAATAAAGATGATAAACTGTGGCGATATTGAAATTTTCCACTTTTCCGGTTGAGTAATAAACCTATTTTGTCATTATGTAACTTCTCCAGTTAAGCCAAGTACGCTTACATTTGCACAAAAAACAAACGCCCTGATGATGCATGCACATACAACAAGCCTTCGGATGAAACATTTCTCCCCCTTTGAAGCACTTCTTTGGCAGTCTAGAATACAAGCATTCCTGCTTACTGTACGTGCTTCTAATTTGTAAGGTCATCGGTTTGAACCAGAGCACCAACTATCTTTCATCCAATGTTACGATTCCATGTGGGCAAAATCCCAAGCAGACTATGCACACAAGACGGACTAATCAAAAACGGCGTGTTAAGAAACAGACTTAGTTAATACAAGACGATATTAGCACCATACAACGCTGTGATCCAGTGTATGTATAACAACAGTTGGAAAGTTATGGGATGACCAACTTCTATTCCTGTCCTGAACCAATCAATAACCAATAAGGGTGCTCATAGAGGTCAATTTTCTTAGAAGCAAATCGAGAATCGTCAGGACTACCGACCAGATTGATGCTATATATCCACACTTCGTCCTTTTGAGGCAAATGAAAATAATAATCCTATGAAAATAATATTACGGTTATTAGGGAATCATTTTAGGCTGTTAAGGCAATAACGGTTTATTCTCATACCGCAAAACCGTTTAGTCAGGCCCTTGTTCGATGTGCCAACAATGGCTTGAGTCTATACGGACATACCTGACAATGAGAAGTGCGTGTAGCTGTACGTTTCATCGGCCAAAAACAAGTCCATCGCAACGTGGCCACCGCCCACAGAAAAAAATCAGTAAGGAGCAGCAGCAGTGAGCAAACGAATGAATCAGAAACTGCTACGCTGAGCACCACGACGGACGGTCGCCCGCCTCGTCGTTTAGGGCTATGTTCATCAAGATCAACAACAGAACAGGACATTGGCAAGTATCAGAAGACTCACGCAATTTACACCAGTCCCTGCCGTGGAACAGCGGCGTGTGTCACTCAGGATAACGCCAACACACAGCAACCATGGCCGAAAAAAAACAAAAGTACAGGTCGACGCTGGCTAAAAAACTTGTGTGTGAAAGACCGGTACTCCCGTTGCCACTTTAGAGTCGTCAACAACGTCTCACGCTGACTAAGTCCATTATCATCGTTCCGAACGCCATCATATTGCGAAGCTCTCGATGGCTGGGTTATCGTCTGGTGGTTTTCCAATCCGTAATATGATTTGCCAGTGGGCCAGTGCCGATTTCGAAGCATGCGGATAATCATTGCCCAATTACGGCTGAAATAATCCGCTTGGGCCACTACTATAGCTCGTAACGTTGCTGCGCTCCAAGGACTGCACCTTCGCTGTTAAAATTCTATCGCATGAAACGCTGCGACAAACCGTCGTCGTTGGTGGAAGAAGGAAGTGATTTTTGGTCGATGTGTGGCTAAATTTTCGGTGAAACTACAGAGGTAACAGCTGCAGGCGCACAAAAGGCCTGGATAGAGCTGCACATTCGTATTGTAGATACGCAACGATGCACCGAGAGGTGCTTTCACCGTCAAGGCGATGTTAGCACGATCTGTAAGACGTAAGCTGGCAGGCGGTCAAGTCGATGGAGCGCCATATTGGTGTCTGTGTGGCGGTCGTTAGGATCTGTAAGACTGGGCGAATTTCAACAGCGCGGCTATCATTTGCTGAACATCGTCGTTTTTTTGGGACACCGTTCCATAGCCGATGAACTGGAGCTATCACATTTACGAGACACTAGTAGAACAAACGCTCAGCGGGTGTTTCGGCGTGTTCAAGCCGGACGCGCTGCTACAGAACTTTTCTCGGCAGTAGCGTGTATCTGAAAAATGCCCAAAGCGTGTTCCGATGGTGATCATCAAAGGGCTCTTTGTCCTATACAATAGACAGGCAGGTGGAAGTTGGGATTTTGTTTGTGAATTACAATGCCGGATCTTAGGCAATAGTGCAGTCTAATGCGACTCGGAACCCCACGCCCCTAGCTAAGCACGATTATACATTCTTTTTCATTATACACCTGTTTCCTTAACCTCTACAAAAAAAAAAATTGGCAACATTGGACAAGGAAGGAAACGTACGTCTGGCTTTTGAGATTAATTGTGCGACCTACCGTGTGCGTAAACACACCTAGAATCGAAGCCATATAGCAAGCGCGTAGCTGTAATTACACCTTCGGTCAGGTATTGTGAAATAATATATTACCACAAGACCACTGCATTGCCTTACGCTTACCTACACTAGCAGAAGAAAATTACGCCAACTATCTCATCATGATTAAGCCGAAATCGTTTTCACATCGGTATTGAACGTAAAAAACTCATTAAGCGTTTATTTTTTTATGCAATCGCGTTATTTTAGCTTATCTAAAGTACTTAAAGGCACCGACGTCAAAGAGCGTTGACATTGATCAGATAAAGCGCGAATTTTTGGGCTCGGTAAAACTTCTCAAAAAATGCGCTCAACATCTTCTACGCGAATAAAATGCTGGTCCGATGTGGCGCAGTGACAAAGCGCCGTTGATTTTAGTGGAAGCGTCGCCGGCAACATGAAAATGAAATGCTAGCCTAAACCAGAATTTACCGTCTCTACATCATCATTATCAGCATACCAACACCCCTACTGACGCTAATCCAGTCAACACAATCGGATTGACTCCAATATCGGTTATAAATTGGTCCCCCGGTCGATGTCGCCGCATAAAGTTCGCCGGAATGTGCGCATGCAACGTCCCACAAGGCCGTAGAGGGTGGAGCCGCGCATCAGGGAAGCAAACGCAGTCCAATCGGGGCGAACGAAATCGCCCAGTCGGTGAGTGTGTAAACGGCTATCTCAACAAAATTTCTGTAAAACACGGACAATGACCAAATAGCAAAGGACCCAGCAACATTTCTAATAAACAACACACGCGCGTCCCGTCGCTGTGGCTACCGCTTTGGAAACGAACGTCGTTTCACCCACGCGTGTCGTAAGGAACGCCTCCTGCCAGACACTCGACAGAATTTCAGAATAGTACTACTATTGCTTACACCTGTGTATTGTATTACTATTATTATACAGCTGTAGAAGTTCCGTAGATTACCCCTCAAACAATGTGACGTATGGCTACAAATACGTCATCTATAACATGCGCGACGAAAAGTAATAAAATGCCAGGACACGAAGCGCAATTACGAAAAGAGGTTGTATGAATAACATGCAATTTTCCTATGGTCCGTCTACACACGAAGAGTCAAAATACATCGCGGTTTTCATCCGTATAAGTACAGCAGCGTTCTAATACAATAAATTTAGCCGTTTTTCATTGTACGATTCACTTGTTATATGTTTTCCTCTCTATCTCTCTTTCTGGCTTCGCATTCGGCGGCAGGGCAGTTGAGCGAGACGCGTAAAAGCTAAACACACGTTAGCGTCGATGCAAGTCTGGAAAGCAACAAAGACTGTGTGTTGCCATTACGTAACCGCTTGAAAATATGAGACCCCCGTCGAAGATGAAAGAGCACAGAAACATAGCTTCCTTCACATTCCCCTCGTAATTTCTCTAAATTGTGACGTTAACTGCCTGCCTCTCTCTCGACTCGCTGGCTCTTGAAGCAGCCCTCGGCCCTTGAGAGACGCGCCACCATCCATACTAGCGCATAGGAAAAACGGTTCGCCTGTAGGGTGTTCCTTCGTTTACCACCGGCATTTGCCCTCGCAGCCGGACAGAACACCACCAGCCATGACTCGTACGCCACCGAGAAGAAGCTATCAGCGACATGCCACCATTTTGCGTCAACTCAGTCAACCCTCCGGCGACAACGACAACATGAACGAGAGCAAAAGCCTCATTCGTATGCCTGAGTGTGGCTTCCCCAGAGAACGCGCAGACACGAGGAGCCTAGCAGCAGTGGATTGGCGTCATACGAATAAAAGAAGATAACTGAGAAAAAAACTCAGAAGAACTAAGGAAACTACTAACTAGGAGACCGAATAGTAACCGCTTGTAGATCGTGGCTCGTAGGCCGAAAACAGAAAAGAGATATGGACGCGAAAGAGGTCCACGACGTCAAAAAACAGATAATCGGAAACGTTCTTCTTTCCGTGCGCTCAGCGACCCGCAGGAACGCACTCAGAGATCGAGGATTAGAGGCGATGGCTAGAAGCACCACCGATCCTCCGATCGTGCGGTGAACTAGGCCGCATCGAAGAGCCCCGGGGCAAAGAATAGCACCAAAATGTCCAGAACCCATTTAGCACTGAGGCCTGTTGAGTGAAGATGATATTGGTGATGATAGAAAGGAAGGAGCTCCATATGTTTGTATCCATCATTTGTTTGAGTGGTGTGTGCCTGTGTATGTGTGTGTGTGTGTGTGTGTGCGCCTGTGTATGTGTGTATGTGTGTGTGTGTGCGCGCCTGTGTATGTGTGTATGTGTGTGTGTGTGTGTGTGCAGAGAAAAATGTGCCCCTTCAGCCTACGTCGAACCCCAACTCACTAGGCTGTTGTAGATCTTATGTTCTGAATACGTCGTTGAATCAAGACAACAAGAAGAAATTTGCCGTGCCATTCTCCGTTTGTCACCCGTTATAGACTGGGGCTTCTTTTTCGGCGTTATCATCTACGCAGATCATCATTTGCAGAATTTACTGAGACCCTGAGTGGACATGATCAGAAAAGCGGACTGCACCACACCAACCCTTCGCGGACATTTTCTTACATACATATATATATATATATATATATAGGTTGTGTCTTTGTGTGATTATGTATGTGTGCGTGCGTGTGTGTGTGTGTGTGTATAAACACGGCAGAGATATCTCTGTGGCGATTCTGACGAAAGCGATTCTGGGAGAACGCAAAATGACAGGAGCTTACCGAGCTTTCGTGTTCGGATTGCGGTAAGTGCATTATGTTCTCTAAAAATTCGGAGATTTGTCGACGCTAATTTTGACTAGTTCACGTGGCTTAAAAGCACATCTACGTAGTACCCACCTAGTGTTGTTAATACAGCTTGTGATTAAGAAAGTGCGTTACAAACTAAAATCTGGCCGTGCTAGAGTCTGTTGCGTCGATGTGTTTGTTGATTGTGACGCTTTGATGATGCGATCGTCTTGTTATCATCACATTTACCTGAAAGACAAATTGAGAGAGTTTTATTACATATTGACCGACCATAACATGACAATGAAATCCTAAGGAATTTATTAATAGTTCCCCTAACACAACTTCATTCACTGCCTTCACCTCTTTCGTTAATAACTCGATTGCCAAATGGAGCAGAGCTTGTGAATCCTTTGGCACGGAAGCTCCTCCCTGTTTGGACAAGTGAGAGGGGGTGTCTACCTATTTTTAGCACAGATAACTGTAAATATTAATATGCCCCCTTGTAGCCCTCGTCCCTTATCTCTCTTTTCCTTTCTCTTTCTTCCTTTCTGTAAGCATATCATTGCGAGTTCCTGCCTGTAGTCTGTGATATTCTTGCAGTGCCTCGTAGTCCACACAGCTGCTCATTAATGGCCACCGTTTTCCTCTGCGGGAGAACGGAGTACTGGACTACAAGGGCTGGGCAAGCGGAGGGGTGGGCGGTGCGGAAGAGAGAGGTTAGCTAGGCCGCCGGGACCGGAGCTCAGGACCATCAAAGTCGACCGCACACATCGTTGTTCATTTATCTGGCGTCCATGATGCCCCTTCCGGGCGGCTTCAACTCGTCGACGTGCTGCATAATTCACAAGCCGGCCCTCGCTTCTACGCGGACTCCGTTGATCTTCTATGCGAACGCAACGAAGTAGGAACTCCACTCGCTGCGTGTAACCATGTACGAGCTCGAGGCTGCGTTTCTGTATAAGTGAGTCGCTGTTATGAGTGCACATCACCCGACGTAGCAAGCAGGCAATCGTACATCTTCTTTCAGGTAAACTTCAGAACATGAATGAACGTATTGGTGGCTCGTCAGTGAGAGAAGGACTTGCCCAGCTCGGATCGATGCGATAGTTCTTCTCAGCATACACTTTATTTTTCCTAAACTATAACACATATGAAGAAGAACGTTCGCCTTTAGCTGACTTACTTGCTAGAATATCTAGAGTAGCTCATTTTGAAAAAATATTCGAATAAACTAACAACACTCGCAATATGTACCGTGACCACTCAGTGAGTGGATTGCTAAGCACTGAAGATGAAGATGCACTGTTGTCCCGGCCCGAAGTCAGAGCTCCGATAGGAGGCGATCGTGAACCTGTGAATTGGCTTTCGTGTCAACTCACAGAAGACAGCGTCATGTGACATCAACGAGTCATGAGAATGATTCGTTAAAACAGCGCTATCAAGAATGCCTTGATCTAAAAATGGAGAGGCGCCACACCTATAAACTTAAGAGAATCGTGACCTCAAATAAAGTGAAGGTTTAACCTTGTCTGCCCTTTTTTTCTGCTAACCCCTCCTTTGTTCCGTTGATAGTGTTCGTTCGCGAGCCGACCGCAATTCAGGCACTTACCCCACAGACCGGACACAATATCGTGCTACTGGGTCACTATTCCAAAATGAGATACTTTGCTGCCGGTAATCGTTTCTCCCGCGAACGACCACCCTTCGGATATTTGACTAGTTATAACTTATAATGCATATATGCGTAAAATTGAGTGCCTTGCTGAAATAATCGCGTATCAACAATAAGCTGGACTAATGCGTTTTAAGCTTCGTGTTCGTCGTGCTACCTCGCCCTTGATTGGAGAAAAACCTCAGTTAAAATACAAATGGAGACTTCCTCGATTGGCTACGGTAGGTGCTAACCATAGTAGTTGTAGACGAAACAGTCATAATAAAAAAGCGATAAGATAAAAACGTTTTGGAACTGGAATATGTAACGTTTCAAGTTAATCGATCGCGTGACTGCAACTCTCGCCTTTTTTGACGTCGTATAAGAATAGATATTACAAAACAATTCTAAATGTTTACTTGTTTTGGCACTTGTATTATTTTACTCTCATTATTTTACGGATTTTTATTGTCTTGGATTTTTCTATAGATTTTTCGTTATCGTGCCGAAGCTATTTCCCAACATGGATCCATAAAAAAGAATATTTTGGGCTATTTGTTGCTTAATGTGGTTTATATTTAGCCACTTCTGTTCTCTGCAGCAACAGTGAGGTTTCAAAATAGCACAAATCTAAGTGCATCCGTTGATTAGGTAGTTCAGAGAGAAAGTTCAAAATTTGTAGTTTTATGCACAGGCAGCTGTTTTTTAGTGACGAGCCAGAGCTTTTGGACACAGTTCCCTTTCACCGCGTCATGGGCTGAATGGCCTAGAAGTTAGTTTACGGGGCGATCGTTTCTGTCCTAACCAAGGTTAGCTAACTACCCTGCATGATACCTAACCGCACCGTAACTAGCTGATACCCAATACAATTGGCTAAGCGCCCTTTCTCTCACTTTCTCTCTACTTCCTGGCGCTTGCCTACAAAATCGCTTCTAACCAACGATAGCATTGGTCCTAATGGCGGCATAAGCAATATAACGCTTCGATTACTGGGTGTGGCTGCGTCAGGCGTATTTATCAAGGACGAGCTTCACTAACTCGATCCAGCGCAACCAACTAATCCGAATATGGTAATAGCGGTAATTATAGTAAACGATAGGAGAAACATTTAATTATGCTAAAAACTTTCTATTTTTTAATAAAGGACAACACGAGCGCCTTCATACCTGACGACCAGATGAACAACAAAAAGCAGCGATGGCTGCCAAGCAGCAGTGTAATTTTTGCCAGCACAATTTTTACAGCACTAACAATTTATTGTAAGCTGCCAGGACTTTATTTTGGATGGCCATTACAATGGAATAGAGACCCGGCTGTTATACCCCTTGTAGTAGATCGGTTAGTCAGAGCACATGCAACGTGCTAAACCAACTTCAATAGCGCGCAGCCTCACCGGTAACATCAATAATAACAACAGGAACAACGAGAAATGCTAATCAGAGCAGCAGTACTAATTACCGTACAAAATGAGAAAGAGAGAAAAGATGTCAACAACATCGTGTTGCGTACCCACGGCGAAGGATGAGAGGCACCACCCTGCTTGTCCGCCATTGACATGAAATCTACTCATTTTTCCTACGTCGCCGCCGTAGGTATTTCTATCATTTTAAGCAGCCTTATCGTTGGCAATGGAAGTCCATTGCCATGCCAAACCGATCGACTAGTGCCTTAATAATAGCAATTGGCCAAACAACAACAACAGCAGTAATTAGAAGAACCAGTTGTTCTCACGCACGTATTCTTTTACGTTGTACTTTTAGTTCATGGGCTACTAGCGATAGCCGCTAACAACAACTACAGCAACATGAACAACAACGTTTCCAATGGCGACCACGCGCAGTAGATTCGTCTGCGGCATTGCCCGTCAAAACACGCCGACAACAGAGCCACGAAAGTATTATTGATAATAGCAATAATAACATGAGTGACAATCACCCTCGACACGATGTGTGTGTTTCGTATGCTACTGTTGTTAACAAGTGTCTGCAAGTACGGCTCCCGCCGGATATCGTCTCGTCATCTTATCCGTTTCTAATGTTGTTGTTGCTGATGATGATGTATCACTGCGAGGCGAGAAAAGGGACGCAGATAACTACCAGACGCATTGTTTACGATAAACATGATTTTAGATGTTGACATCGTTCAACGGCAGGTCTTAATAGACAAGTTCTTAGTACCATAACAAACACTGATGAATGACGTTCTGAGGGGAATAATGTTGGGAAACGAGCATCCGGTAAATGACAAACAAAAACTTCAACACAAAAAGAATTATATATATATATATATATATATAAATTTTGTCCTCATCCAGCTCATTCATATGGAACATAATGCATGCTTTATGTTATATACATACCCTAACCGGTTTCTAGCGGCGCGTACGACACGCATTTCAAGCTTGTTTTCTTAAATTTCTTCGTCATGACCTAATAACATACCTACAGCTCACTTGGATTTCTTTTGGACAACAAAACCTATCGTACACGGTGCTTACTGACGACGTTACAGAATAGTTACACACATTTACAGTATGGCGTGTTTTCCGTGCTCCTGCGCTCGCTGACAGGAAAAAGCAACACATCATCAACATCTGGGGTGGCGAGTGAATATGGTACGCAGTATTTAACGATGTTGGCAACGGTCATTTGCGCTATGGCACGCCCCATTGGCAAGTTTACGCTTTCTTGGAATGTAAAAATGCCTATGGCTGCGTATACATTTATAAGGACACAGCGATTTATCTCTGCGTGTGTTCATCTATTAAAAATTATTGAATACATCAAAGCGCTACTCGAACTGAACATAGGCTGTCATTTTACCATGCGTTTCTAAGAATTACATTCAATTTGTGGCTACAACGTAAAATCCTTGCAGCATATTGCACGCGCATATTGTTTAGTACTGTTTAGAATTGAGCAACTGAGGCAATTGATTTTTATTCAATGTAAATCTACCGCTGCAAACTTTCGTCCTCATACACTCGTACCTTCCCCCTTTTCTCCTCCTCATTTTCCTTTCGTCTGTCAACAGATAGGAAAAATATATAGGTCATACTAAACCACGAACAAAGTGTAACCAGCGAATTCCACTTCCACTCTTCATGGTCCAGTCATTTTTCCAGCGGACAAAGGCCCACATTGGTTCCTTTTTTTTTTTTTACCTCCTCCTCCGTACCAAAATATTTCATTGATGAGCTAGTGTAAGTCTATAGGCGGCTCGTTGCCTACCGTCGTATATACCAACAAAAGAAAGCACCACCCCCCACTGCATAGACGCGCACTGGGTGGCCACCGCGGCTGGAGATGCTACAATAGGCAATGGAGCGACAATGCGAACATGTGAATGCATACGCACATACACAACACCTTGACACACCGCGCGATGCCATTTATCTCATCCATAACAACAACAACAACGGCGGAAGGATCAGGAGGCTTTTCCATGGTGAATATCGGCGAATAACGTTCGTGTATGAGATCCCAGATCCAGGTGAGCGTCGTTGAATAAAATAAACAAGGTACGTCCGTCGGAGGGGGGGAACTGAAGAAACGATGAACGATACGAGAACGTAAGCGTGAGACAAAACGTCGGAGCTAGCACACGGACAGGTACCAATGGATTGGGACTGGACGCCGATGGGTCGACGTAGCGCCATCATCATGCAACCCACCATGGCGAGTGGCTGCTATATGCCACACGCCATACGAGATATTCGCCATCCGGCCGACACGATCGAATCCCAATGACGCCGGCAATCCTGGCGGCCATACACACACACACACACACATACAAACCACACGTATAAATACATAGATTCACTGAGCCATCACGTAACATCGTTACGCGCTATCTTTTCAAGGAGACCGCATAAGCTAACGGGAAGCGGCGGATGGCTTCCTTTCGTTGAGGAAAAGAGACGAACACATGTCGCTTTCCGTGCATATTTGTGCCTACCTTGGAAGCAAGAAACTGACGGATATATGCAGTCGGCTCAAATCCACGATCTTCGGATGCCTGAAGCAGATATTAGGAAGTACAACGCAGTTCGTCACTGGAAAATAGCATTCCGCCAGTGCCCGTTCACCCCATGCGTGCTGGCCGCAGTGCTAAAGCCATGTATGAGATGCAATGAAGAATCGTTATTTTGTGCTAACGACAACGCAGCCGAACACAATCGTAAGATTGTCGCCAGACGAACAGGCTAGACGGCCCTAATTAAAAGCGTTTAGCGCAGGAGACGCGAACAAGAGCGACGGCATCTACATTGGCTAAAAACTGTAATTAGCATCACTGCAATGTTAGCTTCCACTACGACGATCGTGGACGACCTAAACGAGTGTCAGTGCTATTGCCTTGGCAGTCTTTGTTGTCAGCTGGCCTGCGAACGCATCTTCAAATAATCAGTGCCACCCGTCCATGGTGAACGACATCACACTTTGTCACCGAGCGTCCAGCATCACTCAGACATCCGAAAAGCATTGAGAAAACAACAGCAGCAGCAGCAGCAGAAGCAGGAAAGTGCCAGCTTTTACGAAACACCGGAATTCAAGCAAAAACAATAACCACATAGCAACGCACCGGGCCAAGAATATGTTCGTAACCCCTCATCTGTCTTTCTCGTGTTGTCACCATAAACCGTAAAGACGGACTCAGCATACGTCGAACTGCCGCTAAAGCAGTTCCTCTCCGACGACGACGACGACGACGACCGTGTGTAGGCAGGTTCACTTTAAAGGTCAAAGGCACTAGGTTTGATTCAAGAATCACACACACACACACACCATGTTTATCAGATGGTCATGCGATTGGATGCAGCCGCTACCGACTATGGCGTTCGTCCAACAGGGAATCGTCTACCGAATGGCGATGGCATTACTGCTCGACTCGATCGTCCCTAACGCATCATGCGGACGCCATTTAGACGGATTGTTTGCGAGACAACTAATGATAGTAGTGAAATGAACAGTAACAATCATAGTAATACTAATCAGCAATTAGTAGTCGTCGTCGTCGTAGTAGTAACAATAGCAATGACGTTCATCGTCAAATGGAAATCGTCGTTTTGTAACAGGCAAATAAGTTTCGTCATGAGCAACACAACCTCTACCGACTACCTAATCGGCCTGCCAAGTGCGCATTGTGTGTCACCTATTTATAGATCCCAAGTGAAGGTTTGTTTAGTCGCAACTCTCGACCCGGGTGTCGTCGGATGAGAAGGGACAGGTCGCCTGCGTCCGTCGTGACTGCAGCGCACGCTTGCGCGACGAACTAGAGGAGCAAGATTTTGGGTCCACCACCACCCCAACTTTCCGCTCAGAGACAGTCAGTCTGATCGCTTTCTGCGTGACGTTAAGGCGCTTATCGTCAGCAGCGACGGAGGTGACGCCCATCCCTGGCAGGGTATAGATGTCACCAAAAAAAAGAGAACACTTTATCGGCTTCACAGGCCGCCTGAAATTAAAGCTAAACCCAACTTAGCTCCTGTGCACACAGCGCCGCAGGACCAGGAGTAGCGTTTCCGGCTAACATCCTCTACCCCACATCGAATCCCTTCCGCTGCCGACAGAAGTGGTAGCTTCATAAAGATGAGCAGTGCAAAAGTAGACCAGCCTGGTGCCATCGCGGCTGTAGTCGTCGGTTGTAACAGTTCGCCGCTGTGCCGAATAACAACAGCAACGCACTCAGGCCGCAGGACATCTTCCAACTGCGCATATCTCTCTCGGTGTGAGTCTGTCGTTCGCTGAAGGAATAGTTCCCGCTGGCGCGCATCCGCTATTGCGGCTTTCTCTGTCGGCCAAACAGGTCACCGGCGCACTCAGGATAACAACATTGTCATGGGGCGCGCATACCGACGACGAGTTGCCACGCCGAACGCATACGTCCGCCCTTGCGCTTGGCAAGCCGTAGTAGATGGCGGCTGTAGTAGACAGCGGCTATAGTAGACAGCGGCTATAGTAGATGGTGGCCATAGTAGATGGCGGCGCTGAAGGAGTACCCGTACGACTCGGCGTTGCGCTCTCGGACCGTCCGAGAACGAAACGGGCAGTCTCGTTTTACAAGTCATCAACTCTGTCGGTAGCCCCCGTCCGGAAGAGTTTCTCCCTGTATCGAGGGACACGCACTCCACGACGGGGGCCCTAGCATGTCCCCCGTCGCGGGACATCACCGCGCTACGGGAACTGTTCCTGTCTGTGAGGCCACTAAGTCACCGACTCAGCTATCGCTTCCCTCGTACGACAATTGAGTGCGATTGCAGTACAGCAGCAACAGCAAATGCAGCAGCAGCAGCATCAGAAGAGCAGCACAAGCATCCGCTGGGGCTATCAACGCAACTGCCCATGGACAACGAACAACATCGAAGCTGCATAGAATCGGCATTGGGCTCCGAAAGGAAGAAGCCATTTAGTAGCGGCAGCTCGAAACACGGCGGCTATGGGTGATGTTGATTCTACTGCTCTGTATTGGCGATAGTCAGAGCGGGGGCTAGTTCCTGCCCACTTGACATTCTCCAACTGGTTAACGAAGCATAGTCAGGCGCCACTTGATCCAGCAGTCGTTTTAGAAGTGCGCAAAAGGAACCTCGACATGCCCCCGCAGGCAAGCGCTTTCTATGGGTCCATATGGGGTGGTGGGGTTCGTCGCTACGAGTACCACCCACCACCCCACACTCGAAGTATATAAGCTACGAGCTTATATACTTAGAGCTTTTTGGATCATTTACATGTTTCTATCGAGCTGTATGCTGAGGCCCATTTAGTCGGTGAAGCACTAAAAGGAGACAGTGAGGACGACACGATTTATTTTCCCAAGCCTTTTTGGCCCAAGCCCCCTTTAAGCCATTCTACGTAATGGGAACATCCATATAAATTTCAACTTCTAAGAACGCCCCTTTCTTCTGTCCCGTGATGTCCCCCCGTGTCAATGGCTCCCGTATTCTTAACCGTTGGACAATCCTCTCGGCCCGACTGTCTCGCAGCGATGCAGGAAAATCTGAGTATTGACATAGCGCCCGACGCAACGTAGCGTTGAGCTGTGACAATTTTTTCACTCACTGAGTTGGGGAACCTTCCCAAGCTGGATATGCAGGCCGGTACCGCTATTAGCGGTCGTGGCCGAGTAACGTTTACTGCGGGCGGCTTCGCTCAGGCGGCCGATCAAGCAGCCGATCAAGCAGCCGATCAAGCAGCCGATCAAGCGGCCGATCAAGCAGCCGATCAAGCTCTACCTAGTCCTAGGAGCGGCCGGCGATCTGTCTCCTCCATTGAGGAGATGAGCGTGATAATCTCGTGACCTAGTGACATCCTCTTTTGCGGACGTGCAGGCTGGCATATCATAGCATACCGCTATTAGACTTTATTATTAGTAGAGCCACTCGAATCAGACGCAGCCTTCGTTTCACGGTGGCGTTACGGAGGCTGTTTGGCTCGAGACGTTCCGTCAGCCGTAACTCGCCTCCGGGAAGCTTCGCTAGCCTAACGACGACACGAATTTAGGAAAGCCTCCCCGTTGCTACGAGCAGCACCCCTAATCAGAATCGTCAGTCCCGAATCGCAGCTGAATAGAATATAAATTAGATCTGCCTCGGAGAGGCGTAAGCAGCGCTTGAATTGCACGGATATCGTCTGACGTTCAGTGTTGTCCCCCTCCACTGAACGAGAGCGGTTTTCGTGACGTTTTAGAAGACGTCTCGTTGTCAGGTGGCCACTGGCTCATAATCAGAGCCGGCACAGACAGGCACTGAGCAGACTGAGAGCATTCGCTTCGGGCCAAACAGAATGAACTCTGAATTCGCGCTTCATGAGAGGGCCTTCACTGGGACCGCTTGCGGCGACGATGGCCGTCCTCGCGAACCCAACCCCATGCGCGACAATCAACCTATCTAGCCTGCTCAGACCAATGCTAACTCGTCATCGGAGAACTACGAAAGCATCATCGACGCCTGTCCGAAGAAACGCTTTGTTTTCGTTATTGTTGGCACAATAATTGCTCCATTTCTGTAAGGACACCAAAACGGCGACAAACTGGCTGTCGTTGTCAACGGTCGAGACGCCCAAACAGAGCCTCTCTATCGATGATGTCTGGGTCTGATGATGATGATGATGATGATGATGGGTCTACCACAATATAGCGACAACACCGATCAAGAAAAACTCCCCCTTCTTGCCACGGTACGCCTAACCGGAAGTAGTTCCGGAAGGAACTGAGAGCGAATTATCGGCGGGTCATCCGTCAACGGGGCTGACGCTCGTTTTTTGTGGCCTCGTGAAGCCGCCCGTAGAAAGGGCACGTCGTTGAAAGCCCTGCCATCGGTCGTCGCGCACCGCGGACGCCACTCGAATCGAAGCATGGGCACGACGAACTCGACGAAAGTTGCAATTTCGTGTAAAACTTTGCGCAACACCTCCCCTACTTTCTAGATTCTAGCTGCCGACAGCCGATAGATGGCTCAGAGGGTAAACGACACGTGGACGCAGTCCCATGACGCCTCCTAGTGAATGCAGGAACAACCAGGACTCAGCGTGACTCAGCTAAGTCATACGCGACTGTAAAGAACTCCGACGTGTTCTTGTCCCAGTTAAATGTCAGCCCGCCTAAAAATTCTGGTGAAGGACCCGTCTCCGCTGGAACTAGCGCACCGAGAAAATATCCACACACAACTACCTTTGTTTTTGTTGCTTCGACGGTGACACGCAACCTATTTGAAATTCAAGTGGCATTTCCAGCTGTCCAGGAAAGCCAGTTTAGTGTCGAAGACTAGTGAACTAGCATCTGAAGTATTCACATGCCAGCACGCAATACACATTTGACAGCTCCAGAGCCTCAACAGCTCGATTTCGTATTCCTTTCAAGGGAGAGAACATATTTTGACGCATGCTGTTTGACACACCCACACACACACACACACACACATACACACACACACACACAGACGCATGCCATTGAACGAAGCAGGCTTGGCGGAATGCAATGAGGCTGTGAGATCTCGTGTTCAAACAATATTGAACATATTCTCGTTTGGCATACGTTTCGCCAAACATTGTGTTTTGTTCGTCGACGAGAATCCATCTCGACTCAGCAGCAAACGCGTTCTGGCGTTTGCAAATTACAACTCCCGATCACACTGATTCAATGTCAGCCGCGCTTTCTCGTAATTTGTCGTCGAAATCGACATAAGAAAATACGTATGGAATTTCGTCTTTTAATTTTTTGCAATTTTCTACACACACCATGTCCTACTCTCGTGGAACTAGTCCAACGAGGTTTTGGCCTACTGCGTCTGGGTTGCGTCGATTCGTTTCGTACTTTCAACGGCAAGGCTACAAATCTAGATCGTTACGCGCAGGAAAGCCATTGTACTTAATTTCGTCGTTCATTTGCGCGGGACTGGTTTGTGGCTCGTAGGCTTCATCTGCCAGGAAATGGCACTACCTCCCTCGCCTCTACTCGCCTCCCTGGTAGGAAATGCAAGCCAGCCATATCCCCACAACAAATAGACTCATATCACCCCACAAAGACTATCCTCAACGACGTACCAGCCTCCCTCAAAAGGCCCGAGGCTGTAGGCCTGACACACAGCCCCCCTGCATATAAAAACCTATAGCCCACCGCAGCACCCGAGTCGCTCGTAGCCTCCGCCGAGACATCCGAGGGCGAAAATCCTTCCTCCTATTTCGACTTCTTTCACAGTGCCGGTTTAGTCTCATGACGCAGCCATATATAGCATGACATTAATACAGGACGTTAGTCGGTTCGCACTAAGCGTCGTAACGTATCGGAGCTGTCAGTCGGAACAGCTGTCTGACGCCGATGCTCACGCTCAGAAATGATGAATGCCTATCATCTGACACAGGAGCAATGCCTGTTCGTATCGACGTCTCCCTCCATCGTTGGCCTCCATCGAGCAGGTGGCCGAAGCCTCGAAGGGTGACATCCTATTCTACTCCATCGGGCGTCGGCTAATTCCAGCCTCCGCGTACGACAGACTCGTAGGCGTCGAATAGACATCTCTTTTGAAAATGTGCCACCACTCTATTCGTGTCACGTAGTCACGGCTCCTTTCAAGTCGGGGGTCCGGCAGGAACAGCAGACTCGAGTTCTGGGCCGAACACGTCCCAGCTCCGAAGTCCCCTACGCACATATCGAAGCCGCATTTCATTGCGTGACACCGGCCACCTGCGCACAGTCTCAGCCATGTTGTTACCATTAGCCGGACACGTACGCGCGACGTAACGCGCCGCAAGGCAGGCACCGATGCACGGCAGATCCGGTTCCCTTCGGGAACATAACGTTTCCCTAGTCGACCCCTTCCCGCTAGCTCCCGGTCAGCTCGTCGCGCTGCATCGCGCCCCAGAAGTGGACAGGCCCACACGAAGCGCCCACACGAAGCGCCCACACGAAGCGCCCACACGAAGCGCCCACACGAGACGCCCACACGAGACGCCCACACGAGACGGGTGTTTTGGACCTGACGATTATGAAATCGAGCCGAGCCGCACCAACTGGCGCTCGTTCCGAAAGTCCTCGCAGCTTCTTCGAAGCAGTAGTGCAACTGCAAATTGTCCTGCAGGCCGTTCATCCAAAACGAACGCCAGTGTCACGCATGAACTAGGCGTGCCTGATGGACGAGCGCATTTGCCCATGTGGACTTGCAACCGAACTGGCGGTGAGAGCGTGCGCGCATCGCAGAGTGCGCGCCACCGGCGGCGGTAGCGGCAAGGTCGCTGCGTGTCCTGCAAGCACAGCTCGTGTCCGTGACAGCGCACACAGGACGTGCCGCGGCGTGATGGGAGCCATATTCTAGTCCAGCGTTTAGCGTCGTACGCATCGTATCGAGACTTAGCGGCCAGCCGTAGGCAGTTCGCTGGCTGCAATGCGAGCCAGTGCGCGACTGTCCTGTCATCGTTGCACCTCCTCCTCCTCCTCCTCCTCCTCCTCCTCCATACACACAACGACGTGTAGAGAGGCCAGAGAGGTCGCGTGTGCTATGGCCGGCGTTATGATGGATCGTGCCATCGATGACATCCGACCAGCCACCACCAAAGACAGGAACGCCGCAGAACTCGACGTGCTCACCCGCCCGCGCTCAATAGAAACAACGGAAAACGCCAGCGTAAATTCTGCTCTAGCGTCCGCTATCCAGGCGGGATGCAGGGTCGACGAAATAAGCACATTCTGAGCAACGACAAAGCGGCCTATGTTCCGTGCGTAACGAGCGTCACACGGTGCGCACGTACGAGCTTGGTGCCGCTCGCGGTGGTCACGGCGCCACCTGAGCCGTGTATCTCACAGACGCCACAGACGTCTCTACTGAACGGGGAGTGCCAGTAACGATGTACACGTACATGCACATGGTGACGCGCACGCTGTGGCCGCGTGCAGAAGCGGCTAACGACGAGGTCAACTGCGACGAAGGCCGGCCGCGGCGCGCGCTGCCAGACAGACCCACAGACGGCGGGCACGGGCAACGGACCGGAGAAGGCCAGGCCTTGTCAGGCCTAGGTCACTGTTACGGCGGCCGACGCCTAGCGTCGACGCTGTGCGACGACAGCGACGAGACACGTACAGCCGTTGCCAGCCAAGAACCGTAGCGGACTTAGCCGACAGCTGAGGAGATGCGCAAACTTGGTGGGAAACTGGGTGCCTTCCACAGGCCCCTCTACGGCCTGGCCGTACTCCTCGACTGCCGAGAAAGATGCCCGATTCGGGGTAGCGTTCATCGTCGACCACCGAACCCCGTCCGCTACAGGGACATCAGATCTGTTTCGCGTCATTATTTTGTGGGACCGTGTCTGCTCAGGGCTGAGCTCGCCTCTAGCACAGGTCATATCGGGCAGCGTTCGCAGTGGCGCTGCCACCTGACCGACGCCCGGCGGGCAGTGACACCGACAGCCAATAACAACGCTTCGGGAGGGACAGGTTCGTCCTTCCTAGGCAACGACGTCATCGAGAGAATTCATTCGCGCGCCTGAGTCTGACATCGGCCGCAGTGACCGTTCCGCGACACGCGAAACGTGGCCGTTTAGCACCCTCATCCCGGAACCCGACGAGCTCGGCTAGTGGCCGCCCGATCGATACCCTCATAGGCACGTCCAGAACACTAAGGACCGATTTTAGACGACACGAGAGTCTTGCCAACACGAACGAGCGTGCGCGCCGCCATTGCGCAGAGCAAGCGAGTACCGCCACCACCGCAGCTGACGCTAATTTTGATTCGGCAGCCATCAGCTGGCCGTCGCTTTGCCCCATCTGGACTCGAGTCTGCCACCATCGGTACCACGCACAGACTAGGACGCCTATTGTGATGCTGTGTTCCTACGTAGGAGTCACGTACCGAAACTATGGGCGGCTAAAGACGATACATCAGTCAAGGGTGGTGAAGAACTTCCTTCACTCGCCTCTCTATCTGTCTCTCTTTCTATATATATATATATAGATATATATATATATATATATATA